>JAUUDW010642199.1:0-10888 GCA_032361385.1 Panulirus guttatus
CATCTAGGCGTAGCAATCAGGACCTGATCGTCCATACAGGCACCACAATCAGGACCTGATCGTCCATCCAGGTGTAGCAATCAGGGCCTGATCGTCCATCCAGGTGTAGCAATCAGGGCCTGATCGTCCAGCCGGGCGTAGCAATCAGGACCTGATCGTCCATCTAGATGTCACAATCAGGGCCTGATCGTCCATCCACGTGTCACAGTCAGGACCTGATTACTCAATCAGGTTTCACCCCCCTGACACAAGAACAGATGAAACACAATTGATGCACAAGACATGGAACTCATTTGCATACACACACACACACAAGGGACATCCAAGTGTTTGTCCACAAGTTCTGAGAACACCTGGAGAAGTACCTGTGCAAGTTTTCCTGGTACCGAGCGAGTGGATTTCTAGTCCTGAAGCGATCCAGGCCAGGTACGGGGGAGAATTAATTCAATTCTAACTTCTAAAACTTGAGTCTTCATAAACACAAGAGAGAGCATTTCGGTGACAGCATGAGCGAAGGGTACATAGATAAGGGGTAGATAGAGGCAAGTGTGGGTGGGTACAACACGCTGACAGAGTGGAGGTCATAGGCAGGCCCGAGTGGGCCCCACTGAGACCCAAGGGAGGGCCCTCGTCTCGTCAGAAAAGAAGGAACGACATCAATTTCACAGGTTTAAGGTAACACGACACTCACATCCACAGCATCAAGTTCCGTCTTAAGATATCAACCTCGGAAATCGTACAAGCGTTACGGGGGAGAGTAAAAAACACCTGACATATTGGACACACAATGTCCAGGGGGTAAAATGGAACTCGCTTAGATACAGATGAGGGGTCAGGGGAAAGGTTTGGGATGCATCACACACACACACACACACACACACACACACATACACGGTGCACAACCTGCAGAATACAGAGAGAGATAACGGTGGTCGCTTGGAGATAATTGTATACATGATTTTTCGGAACCTAACGTTAAGAGAGGGTGTAAGTGGATGAGACGTAGCTGGAGGGAGCCCACGGCGGGTCCTGTGGGTTTGTACATGAATTCAGACGGGTGATAGAGTGGCGTCATCGCTGCTGAATCGACCGACCCCTCTGGTTGGGACGAACAGCTTGGGTTGACAGTGGACCGACCTGCCCCCCCCCCCTTCCCCGACCGGGATTCGAACCTCGTGCGCTCTGACCCCCACAGGTAGGGCGGGCGGCCCGTGAATAATAATCGGTCACGGTCGGGAACGCTCGCTCGCACCGCTACACCACGCGGTATATAGCTCGGGGTCATGGCACGGCACCTGAGGAGAATGACCTTGGCGGTCGTGGTCGCCTCTGTGCTGGTGACGTCAATGGGACGTCACCCTGGGGGAGGGGGGGGGGCAAAGAGGGAGAGGGAGGGGAAACGCGATAAATCTACAAGCGTGACACCTCCTCTTGTAAACACGGCGGCCGGGACTGTAAAAAAAAAAACACTTGATGTAAGCGCCCACGTAAACAAGGCCACGGCATCCGATTCGCGGCGTCCGTAGCTGTAAATGAGCGGAAACTGTGGAGCAACGACGCGTTCACGTCTGTTCAAACGGTCACAGACGGCCCCAGAAGCACCCTCATCATCACTATAGAGCAGCAGGTAACACTCTAGGACAACCCCTCCTTCCCTCACAGGAGCAGCAGTAAACGTGAACAAGCCCCCTCGGCCAGCCAGCCAGCAGCAGCAGTTCCCGGAGGCCCTCTCCTCCTCCCCCTCAACCCCCGGGGCTCACCCTCCCGTAGCAGGTCACGGCTATTTAACCCGCCAATAAACCAGGCACGGGTATAAAACACACCTTCCCCGACGGCCCAGGGGACGACGCCCGAGCGAGCGAGAGAGGGAGGCAAAAGCAAAGCGGTGGAGGAAGTTTATGTCCACGTCGGGGGAAATTTGGCGATAGTCTGATTCCCCCCGCCCCCGTTGGGAACTGATGTGTACACACGCTGGAGGTGTTCCCCCCTCCCCTCCTCCTCTATTGCCACTTATAGCCACAGTACACTCCCTCCCTGAGTATACTCATAAACCATCAAACGTTCCTGCAGATAACATTACTCACAAACCGAGATAATGTCGTGCTTAACCCCTGGTCGAGACTCCTACTCTCGCCCACTAGAAATGCCAAACTCGATGACCATCATGGATATGTTTTCCAAAATCCCAAAGATTAAAGAAAACAAAACAAAGCCTATATTTCTGCGACTGCTGATATTCAGCAATGGGACCCTGGCCTACCGGTGTGATTCGAACTCCATCAGTCTAGCTACAAATGTGTTCCCCAGGAGCCTGGGTCGCCTGCAGAGCTGCACAGTCAATGACAGTCGAACACGCACGGTTGGAAATACTGTCTGAAAAATTAATCAAAAAAAACTGTATTAAGTTCCGTGGCTACAGAGCTGAAATTTTCCTCTTGTTAAGAGCCGGGTTATATGCTCCAGGCTAAAACTTTTCTTGGAACACGCATAAAAACCGAACAAAGCGTTAATCGATCTTTACATCATTCAATTCTACAGATGCTGGAAATTTTTGTAAAAAGATTCATGGCTAAAAAAGTGGAATCTTCTCCGTTATGAGGTGGGTAGGGAAGGCGTCATAACTAGGGCTTCAGGTGCTAAGACAACCAGTTCTCAAGCTGCTGAGAAACACACCTGTGTGTAGAGTTCCATAAGAAAAAATCTAATTCTAGAGTTGCAAATTATGACCAACGTGACGCCGAAGGTTTTAAAAAAGTGTACCACCAAACAACGGACGGACGGACGGACCAGGAAGAACGGACAACGTATCAGACCAAATGGCTGGAACGCGACGTCATAAGGCGTGGTTCGACGTTGACGAAGCGGTTCAGGAATTGACCTACAAATCTCGAGCCTTACCGGGGTACCACGGGGCCTCCTAGGCTGCACAGCAACCGCCTCCAGGGAAGGGGGGGAGGGGTTAGAGTCGACGCGTACCAGCTCACACATACCTGGGAAGAAAGCAGGCATAGTTATGGCACGACCACGAGAAACTGAGAGATATACTCTTTAATGTAAAGACGAAATACATCAAGAGTCATAATAAATTACAGTTATTATATTTACATCTACTGAAAAGGAATTATAAATATTTCTGGGTTATCACTGACTTCGGTAAACAGATAAACAACAAACTGCCCTTGGAATTTTTCATTTCATGGCGACTGTTTGGCCGACATCGTCATCGGCGCTTGGTTCATCAACGCCTATCCATCCGTCAGCACCGCCCTTCCCTTCATCCATCTCTAAACCTCATCCGTCAGCGCCCGCCGCCCTTCCCTCCATCCATCCCTAAACCTCATCCGTCAACACCGCTCGCCTTGGTTAAACCCTTGACGAGTTATCTCCTGCTGCCTCTGAGTATCTCAAAACAAGCATACCTTCCCGTGGCGTTGCTTACTTCAACAACCTCCTCCTCCTCCTCCTCCTCCTCCTCTGGCCCCCATTATCTCCAACAAACACTGTTACCGAAGGAGAGAACCACACTTATCATTCCCCTCCGCAGGTACTGGAGTGCCCCTGGCTCCTTCAGCCATCTTATCTTGATGATAACAAGCAGCCACTCAGGGTCACAAGCATGAAGGTTTGGTTTACTTTATTCCAAACACTTTCCTGTTACTCAGACTTGCGCCGTGCGCCACCCCTCTCCTCCGCGCATCACTCACCCTACACACTAATACTCTCATACTACAGCATATTTACTGGTAGTATTACTGGCCCATCTTACAGAACCCACCGATCCACCTCCTCCTCTCTCTCTCTTGAGTCTCGCATCCCTCCTGAACTTGCCGACATGAAACTTCAAGCTTTCCATTCCGCATCGTCTTTGCCTTTCCCCTCTCCTCCAGGACTTTCATCCTCACACACGCAATGCTCGGGCTTTTACCGGCAGACGAAACCCGCGCTCCATCTGCGCCTCCCTCAGTAGACACCTCTGCGAGACCTGATCTCCAATTTTCCGCCTCCCGTGACCTCACGTCGTCACCTGCTCTAGTGACATTCAGCACATCAGGCCACGCACACAAGCAACTTGGGGCCCAGTTCAAGTTCTGAACCTCCCTATGTGTGTCACCGTCGCCCCGAGCGCACGAAACCGTCACACCACACCCTCCTCACTATCACGCCAATTCCTCACAACCTTCCATGGTAAATGCTTCCTCACCATCACCCCAATCCCTCACAATTTTCCAGTCATACTGTGTAACGTAACGCTACATGTGCGTTACTACTGTCAGCTGTAACTTAACTGACGACCTGTTTAGAAAAAGAAAACACTCGTAGTTTGGATGAATAACAGTTTAGCTTCATCATGTGACAGTATATAAACTAGGCTTCTATTACACCCCCTGGTTGAAAGTTTGCTCCAAATATAACTTTCCTGACAACTAACTCCCTTCTCCCCCAATGCTCAACACAACAAACAAATACAATATTACATGATAGCTGGACGGCCCTTTCTGCATACCTAAAAACTATTATTACCAGTAGTGAACTAAATGTCAAATAAATCGTAACAGACAATTCAACAAGGGTGAAGCTGGGTGTGGCTGTGGTCCGGTGGTGAGTGCTGGGTACATAAACGGGCAAGATGGCTGGGTGAAATTGTACCATCGCAAAGTTTATACAAGACATCTGGACCCGTATGAATTAAACAAGTTCTCCAACTCGAAGGCAAACACAGCGGGTCATGCGAGTTATACGAAGAGTCGTTGCGTTTTATACCCAGAGCTTTGATGATGATTTAACGAGATGAGAGGAAAATTAACATACCCAAAAGACATGTTAATATGAGCTAACCAGGCAAAGTCTGGTAGAATTTAGCTAGACATGGACTAGGTATGTACTGGGAGCAGGTATACGGTCGTAAGAAATATCTTAAGATTTTTTCTCTAAATATGACTGGTGGTTTTAACTTGACGCTGACGGCCTCTGACCCAGGCTATAGAACTAATGTTCTAATAACAAACCAACCACCCAACAAGCATCCTGACCTGCGTGTAGTTTCAACAAAAGAAATACCAATACAATACCCAAGGAATCAAGTCAGATTACCACAGGACAGCCCGGCAAATAACATTTTAAAAAGGCATGAGAAATCCGAACGGCACTGAATTATCAATAAAGACTCAAGAACTTAAAACTAACAATTTCAATAGTTAATTACAGTCAGTGACATTCAACGGTGGCTTACGATCATGAGTGACGTCTTAAATCAGTCTTGGACCTGACTAAATTCAAGGAAAACATTTGAGAGTTGCTTTCAGCGAGGAAGCGAGCTTCCATGAGCTTCGCTGACGTATGGCAACACTGTCTCACTGAAGTCGACCAGTTAAGAAGATATTAATCTAAAATACGTTCTTTTTCTACGCATTTCCTCCATGTTAAACTATGCCTTGCAGTAATAATCATCAGTCTCTCGTTGGCAGAAAAAAAAAACATATCCGCCAACCACGATTAAAATAATAATAACAGAAATATCAAAAATGTTGAACTGCAACTCCTCTAAGTCCCAGACGCCACCAGTTAAAAATTACGCGTCCAACGGCCAAAACAGATATAAATAAATGAATAAATAAATACACCACGGTTCTATAACCCTCGCCCTGTATTAAGGTAGACATTTTCAAATATAAACGTGTTGTCAAATCGTCATCTGGGGTTGGGGTTGAGTGTGCATGTCACCTGCAGGCCTTACATCTGGGTCAACTCGGGGAACCGACTCCCTTACGTTTCCAAGTGAGATCAGTTCCATTAACCTGGCTTAATTCTGTTCTCACCCGCACTCAATAATGCCATGTCAACCTGGACCCGTTACCGTGCTGCCTTGTTAACCTGGACCCGTTACCGTGATGACTTGTTAACCTGGGCCGGACACTGCAACAGTGTCGACCGACCTGGGCTCATCCGTCAGTACATTGCAACACTTCCAACCCAGACCCGTCACTGCAACCATCAGTGACACACTAATATAACCACTAGTAACGCTACCATACAACCATCAGTGACACACTAATATAACCACTAGTAAGGCTACCATACAATCATCAGTGACACACTAACATAACCACTAGTAACGCTACTATACATAGTTGTAACGTTACCATGACCACTGGTAACACTACCACCAACACTGGTAACACAACTTCTCAACACAAGAAGCACTTCAATGAAACTTAAAAAAATGGCACGACACCAGAGCTTAATTGACCACAACAACGGAAGTCTCCCAGCAAAATACGACCAGAAATACTCCAAGCAACACTGGAAACACTGCCACAGGGAAACATCCGACAACACCAGTCAAGATGTTTACAGTTTTCAGCGGGTTACTATAATGCAAGAAGAATAGGTGGTCGTCTCTGTCGTCTTCTTCCGTCACGACTCCAGTACGACAGTACGACTCCAGTACGACGGTACAACCCCAGTACGACGGCACGACTCCAGTTCGACGGCAAGACCCCAGAACGACGTACGACTTCAGTTCGACGGCAAGACCCCAGAACGACGTACGACTCCAGTCCGACGGCACGACCCCTGTAGGATGGTACGACTCCAGTACGACGGTACGACCCTTGATTATGATGGTCTGGCGTAATGACGACCTGACCTTCAAACAGTCAGTTCATATAACCCTAAGGGTCGTACCTCCATTGGTGTTGGAACGACCCTCAGGCTAGACCAGCCTGAAAGGCCCGGACCACAGCAGGGGATGGACCAACCACACACGAACTAGAGTTTGGAAAGATGGACAGAAAGAACCTGCCTGACGTCATCTAGAGCACTGGGTTAATTCAACTGGACGACCCGTCCTCACCTCCCCCCCCCCAACACCCCCGGGTGAACCACGCCCAAGACGAGCCCGGCGGGTTACGCCCGTTAGGCCGGACCCCATGACACAAACACACACACACACACACACACATACATACACAGTGAGCTATTCATGTGCACAGATACAATGTGTACGCGACCCCAGAGGCTCGGCGTCCTTTACCCGAGGGTGGACATCAAAAGAGATGGTAGAAGAGGAGGTTCCAGAAGGAATGCAACAGAATATGGGATCAGGGACGAGTGCCTTGAGTTTATGAGAGGAGCCGAAGGAGAGAGAGGGGAGAGGAGAAGCCCTTGGGCATAACCTACATCCCGGATGCAAGGAGGGCGAAGGGAGAGACGTAATAACGCATGGATTACTGGGGCAACACGAGGATATTGGCGTGACCCAGGTCTTTGAAGTGGAAGGGAGGAATTACATATAACGATGAGGTTAAAGGTGGTTCTGCCTGGAAGGACCCTGGTAGGTAGGTCGTGGGGTGAGTGAGCCCGGGTCTGCCTGGAAGGACCCAGACAGGTCGTGGGGATAGTGAGCCCTTCTCCAGTACCGGACAGGCCGTCCGACACACTAGACAAGTTGAAGGGGACGTGAAGAGGATAACGGCACTACTGGAATATATTCTGTAGTGCTTGTGGTGGAAATGAGACGCTGGAAGATGTAGCTCCAAGTCTGTACAGGTCCCTCCTCTGAGTGTGTGTGTGTGTGTGTGTGTGTGTGTGTGTGTGTGTTGAATATATGAAACCATAAGTCCATTTCAGTCGCTTGTTCTCTAGGCTTTAGGCCCATCGACTGCAAGGTGGTCTGGGGTCAGTGAGGCAGGTCAAAGCCAAATTACAGCCACCAATCGAGGAATCTTGAACAGCCACTTCAGGTTACTAGATAATTCTAAGACGAGACCATATACGTTCTCAGGCATGTATTTATAAGGGACTCTTGCCTGAGTCCACCTCTGCAACCTGAGTCGTGCCTCATTCTACCGTCCATATACACAAGGGGGCCCCCCTGACTCATTCCATAAAGTGGGAGACTTTGTGTCTCTGTGTCGTGTACGTGACGCCCCCTCAGCGCCCACCTTCGAACAACTTCACCTAATTTTTTCAACCACCATATTTTGTACAGCAATGTTGACACACACACACTCTCCAGTCTGGCGAGGGGGGCGTGCCGTAATGTTTCTCCCACGCCATAGGCATGTGGGGAGGTGAGTCAAAGCGGACTCATCTGAACTGAAATGAGTAATCTCTCTCTCTCTCTCTCTCTCTCTCTCTCTCTCTCTCTCTCTCACACACACACACACACACACACACACACACACACACAGCAACAAGTATCAATTCCCCGTCGCTTGTCCTTGCTTGCCCGAGAGAGAACTCGGCCTCGCTTGCCGCTTCCATCAGCGATGCACCAAAACCACAACAGCCTGCTATCTCCACACACACACACATCACCACCACCACCACCACCACTAGTATTACTACTACTACTACTACACTCACTGTACCACCTCACCGTCCCTCTACCACGGGCGCCACCACGCTACCACCACTACTTCTATGCCGGAAAAAACATTTTGGATCTACATCTCGATCGACGAACCTACTGGATTTTTAAGACGGGTAAAGGAACGACTTAGAGAAAGGGGATCAGTGGGTGGTGGACTGTGACTTCTTGAACTGCAGGAAGGCCTCGCAGAAGACCTGATCATGAGGCTAAACATCCAACGTGGGTCTGGAGGAGGGTCGCTGAAATGGACTGGCATCTGCCTCAATAGGAGGAAACGGAGAACACGTCAGGGAAGCCTTTTCACAGCTGAGCGGCGGCGGTGACAAGTGGTGAAGTCCCTGCACCAGGGCTGAGGGCTGAGGGGCCGCTGCTATTTCTAACCTACGTAAATGACTTCCTCCACAAAAAAAGAAAAAAGACCAGATCGATGGATATAAACTACCCGAGTCGTGCTGCGAGAGAGGGGGGACCCCTGGACTTGATATAATCAGTCCAAACTTTTCACAACAGCTCATGAGACAGATTGTGAGGGAGGCACACTAAGTCTTGGGTCAGTGTGAAAATCGGCTTCGAAACATAGGACAGGGAGTAAGCAACTGAGATAGGAGGGGAAACCCTTAATCTGCCCACTTCAGAGCGACAATGATAACTTCATACTGACATTTCTGGGGCCCATGACCGAGCCTTTGGTACAGAATCTAGAACAAGAGGACACAAATGGAAGTCACTGAGGCCTGAGCAGCGTACTGAGAGACGAACGGAACAGTTTCTTCAACAACAAAGCTAAATCTTCGTGGACCACGCTAAGCCATGAAGCAAATGTGGCAACCTATTGGAAATCCAAAACAAACTACTGCATACTAAGCTATGACACAGGAGCCCACACGAGTGTGAGCAAAGCTCTCTTTCGTCCCCTCGTATGCACACTGAGGCAATAATAATAACGCCCCCTCCTCCCTCCCTCAGTACCACCACACCGTCACTAAGCCACGCACGGCGGGGGGGCCACCCACCACAGACCAGCCGGGGGAGGAGGAGGAGGAGGAGGAAGAGGCGGTAGCCGAGGGCTGGTGAGGAGGTCAGCGGGTCCGTCCATCGCAGAGGGTCGCGGTGTCGTACGAGCGGTGGCAGGAGGAGGAGGAGGAGGAGGTGGCTTCTCCTCCTCCTCCTGCCGAAGACGTCGAACCCAACCCAACACGACTCGACCCGACCCGACCCGACCTGCACGTAAAGGGTCGAGGAAAAATATAAATACCACAGTAACAGCACAAGATTACAGCCTTAACGATAACATAATACTTACGATAACGTACTCCCCCCTTGCCTGAGAACTGCATAGCACTCTGTTATCACGCGCCATTCTTTTGTTTTTCTGTGATCTATATACACCTTCTGTAAACCCTTGAACGGACGGAAGGGTCGCGTGATGCGACTACTCACTCCCTCCCCCTCCAAACACCAGGCGCAATCAGATCCTCAGGAATGTCGGTAATTACGATATATATACATATATTTCGCTGTGAATCACAGGATTTCTAATACAGCGAAAGGGAGTCCAAAGTCGTCATTTGTGGCGAAGGAACGTCTGGCGTGGAAGAGAGAAAAGCGCCTGCGGTTTGACGGGCGCGAGACGTTTACGGCGAGCAATCGATCCTTCTGAGGACAAGATTCGCGACCGAGCAACGTCTCGGATAAGCTCTTGGAGAGACGGTTCACTGGTACTCGCGTGAGACCGACCAACGTCTCGGATAATCTCTTGGAGAGATGGCTCACTGGTACTCGCGTGAGACCAATGTCTCGGTTAATCCCTCAGAGAGACGGTACACTGGTACTCTCGACCGACCAACGTCTCGGTAACCTCTTGCAGAGACGGTTCACTGGCAGAGGTCTGGTGGGTTACCATGGCAATGTACCAGGAGCTACCGGTACTCCTGGTACCGGGTATGACTGGTGTCGTCCACCAGTCCACGACCGTGAAGTCGGTCGGTCTTCCCCAGCGTTCCACAGATTCCCAAAGTGAATAATTAATCCGGACCTTTTCACCTAAAGTTTAACACCAACTTAGAAGAGAGTGTCCGTCAAAGGCGGGCGCCCCAGCAGTAGGTTTGGTCTGTACTTCACAGACACGACACTCTGCAGATATCTGGTCCAAGTGCGAGACTCTGAGACAAATCGGTGACGCAGAAGGCGTAGGAAACATCATCACACATCTAGCTATGTCTTCAGCGCCCCATGGGTCCTTCCTGCCCTCCCCCCCACCCCCCCCCGCAGAGTACGGGTGCTGTTGTCAAGTCGGACGCGACACGCTCATCCAACTCAGGCAACGCCTGAGCCAAAAGATGTGGGCCGCGAGGACCTGCCTCCTCCCCCTTGTTGTTGTGTAGAGCGAAGATGTGGCGGTGCGCATGATGGCGCATCTCATTCACAAGGTCCGTGATTGGGCACTAAACTGTCATGCGAACGCGCAATAAAAAGGACTGCACACAAACACACACATTGACAGAGATGTGGGGC
>JAUUDW010642210.1:0-10257 GCA_032361385.1 Panulirus guttatus
TCGATCGACCCTGAGCTGCCCGTGAATACAGCACAGTCAACAACGCTAACCAGGGAGGCCCATATCTGGATGAAGAAGATTTTAATGGATCATAAAATTCTTCAAATTTGTTAGGTACTTTTTTGGAAACTTGATTTACGGCTGTAAGCAATTTACTCTGCACAGCTATTTTTTGTATGTGGGAGACCTGTCCCTGTGAAAATTGTGATCTTTAAAGATCCTTGTAGGAGTAACTGCAAAGTGGACATCATGAAGAGGTCCTATATGTGCACAATCTTCTATAATTTCATACCTATCTAAGAATTCATCTTTGTAAATTGTGCATATTAATGCTATGAAAAAGATATTCAGGTCATTTGGATCTTTGACAATAAGGAGGCAACATTTGTATGTTGAAAAGATGCATTAATTTGCTCTAATTCATATATAATCTGAGAAAGAAAGACTAAGTACAGTACATTTACAAATCCAGCAATATCATAAAGTGCTGTTTAAATAACTGATGAATCTGAAATACGCATTAAGTTCACGCCGCTGTGTGATGATTGAGTACATCACTTTCCCAGTCTCCAGCCATCTGGTTTATGACGGAGTAATAAATTTAGAATGATGCAAGTTAGAAATAATTCATCATAATCATTTCTCCCCTCTGAACTAAAGTTACATCCTTTTAAAATTTCATTAAGCTTAAAACCGAGATTTGAAGAGAGTTCAGCAAATGCATACATTGCACACCGACTTAAACATTTAACTTAAACACAGTTAGATGAATACTCCTTGATTCTAATGTACATCGAGTTGTAAATTCCAAACAGATTGGATGCACTGTCAATGCCTATACCAATATCATTCTGTGGGACATTATGTTCTTCGAAAAAGGGCGATGTCTGAGGAGAGTGATTATGAGGTTGTCGAAGTAACTAACAGAAGTGTCAAAAAGGTTGTGATCAGTGGTGCCTTTTCTTTCTAGAAATGCCTTACATAAATACGCGTATGTCTTGTTACCGATACATCTGTTGATAAGAGGAAACTGAGTGCACTGTATATCCTTCGCAATATTTTCATGAAGACAAGGATACACATTATCATTCAAAATACTTGTACATATTTTCGATGGAGTTTCATGTTATACAAAAAATTATTTTTGTCATAAGATTCCTTACTGATTTTTTCCCAAATGAACTGTTGCTTGGATTGCTGTATATTAAGCAATACCAACAAAACATCTAATATCAAATATTTTCATTTCTCATGGACCACCAGTAAAGTATGGTGATACACTTGGAGTGCTTCTAATTCGATATGCTATTTTCTGGTGCTTCTGAGATTTGGCATGCATTTCAGCATTGTACTTCTTATTCTTAACCTTTGCCTTACATATATTACACCACAGATCATCCGAATCATCAACTGGAGAGTGTGTCAGCCATCCTGAAACAAATGTTTCCAGGTATATGGGATGCCAGAGTTTTACAAATTTGACCTTCATTTTTGTCAGAAATTCTTTATTTTGCCTTTCACCCCATCCAGTACCAACGTTTTGAATACTTCTTCAAACCATCAATAAAAGTTTTCAAGACACACCACACCAGTCTCATACTACTCGGTCAGGAGTAAAATTTAATAATTTGATAAATTCACATCCACCTTCATAATCATCATCCATTGCCCTGGTATAGTTTAGGCATCGTAGCCTTCCCATACTGTTAAGAACAACACTCATCTTCATTGTGACACTGCTGCTGATGTGACGTCTCATAATTGACTGACAAATGGTGACGAACTAAAGTCGACCCCTCTTTTTGTTCCATACAGGTTATGTGCCTGTCCAGAACACACGTCACAGGCTCACACGAAAAATACAAAAATGATTTGGGTATAACTGGCAATTTTTGGCAGGAAATGGGAAACTGACTACAAAGTTTAACATTTTTTTGGCATAAATTAACTTGCATCAAAAAAATTGGCATTTTTTGGGGAGACACAAGATTTATGGCAAAACATGCCAAATTTGGCGCAATCTGGATATCAATAGAAGTATTAGTCTCAGCATCCAGATGTACGATGATTTTACCCTGAGAGTGTCGTGCTAGTACCCACAAAAAACTTGAGCTATGCATCACCTTTAAAAAGGTATGGGGGCAGACAATGTTTTTTTTGGACACTATATATATATTTTTTTTTTCCCAAAAAAAATTAGTTATCATGTAAGCTGAACATGGAAACCTGAAAAACAAAAGTGAGCTCTTATCAGCTCATTTAAGACTACCTCCTGTTTGATTCCATCAAAGTCCTCTCTTATTTTGTGCACTTTGTATTTCTCTGTTGATTAAAGAAAAACTGAGTATATGAAATTTTTTGTGAAATTTCCATAAAATCTATAAAGAGTTATGTTATTATTGTAAGCCGTGTACAGGAAAATTCTAAATATTGTGTGCCTTTACCTCTTTACATAATCTCTTATTTTCTGAAAGTTATCATTTTGAATTTCAGGACTTCAGTTTTTATTCTTAGATATCTGTCATTGATATTGGATATTCACCACTTTGCAAGGAAATTGTGCTAATTTATTTGGCAATATTATACAAAAGCCAGTTCAGTATGAATTTGAGAAAATGCATCCATGATAAAGGTAGATTGATAGCAAGTTATGGGTGTTTTAACAGCAATTTAATGCAAATTTAGCTTTTGGTATTAACCCTTTCACCATGGCAGTCCAAATTTAAGGATCATTTCTATGTACTGGACATCTCAATTATCTTAAAAGATGTCCCGGAAAGTTTGTTGTTACAGGTAACTGGGACAGTTTTCTACATAAAATGAAATACAGCTCAGTGGATGAGGCATTATTTTACATATGCTATTCAGACTTTAACTTATGCTGTTCTGCTGCTAGGTATATAATTTTCTACATGAAATGAAATACAGCGCTGTGGTTGAGGCGTTATTTTACGTGTGCTATTTAGCCTTTAACTTATGCTGCTCTGCTGCCAGGTATATGAATAAGGTCCTTCAGGAGTATGTAGTGAGATGTGTGGTGTTTTAGGAGATATTTTTGACCCAAACATGTGTTTGATATGGGTTTTCAGCAGTAAAATCTATTAATTTATGAGTGAAACAGCTTCAAAAATTAATACATAATTTGAGTGCACAGATCTTGCACAGGCTTCTTTGACATCTCCACATAAACAATGACCAGTGAATGGACAAGACAGCCTGGAATGTTCAGAAACAGTACTTGGAATGCCCTACAAGAATTAGTGGCTGTATAGCAAGTACAAATGAATTCAAACTGTAACAGACCATTAGGTCCTTTTGAGGCTCTTTGGGACAGCCAAAGAGATGAGAAAGTTAGAAATAAGTGTAGTAAGAGGAGAAAAGCATATAGATGATTTAGAGAGAAATACCAGCAACCCCACATGCAAATAAGGAGGAGCAAATGATATTAGTCTCAGATCTAAAGCAAAGTATTTATATATGATTTTGCTTTCATCTGCTTTAATTGATGAGTCATTGCATATGCTTACAGTTCTGTTGAAAAAAGCACTTCCACTCACTTAAAGTAAAACACTTACCCACTAGTTTGAATCCTTTATTGCAAGTGAAATCAGACAAATTGAGGTTATCAAAGCCTTTACTAATTTTGTGTTATAGTCAGCTCTTATAGCATATGTTTCTCAGTTCAGGATCAGGATTGGTTGCTCACTGCTGTACTCTCCCCATTCTGTCTTTTTTTAGGCAATTTGGGGATGTACCTATGAATTGTACAGTGTGACGATTATTTCCTTAACTTTTATTTTGATAACCCTGTTTATGTGCTTTGCTTACATGGCTGTAGGTCAGGTTTTTTCCCTATCTCCCTTTTGTAGCTCAACAGAATTCATATTATAGCATGACTTCCCATTAATTTTATGGATATGTAAAATTTTACTCATATCAGTATTGAAATTCATTTACTCCATGTGAACCTACTCCATCAGTTGTCTATGCTAGCTTTAATGTGTGGACATTCAGCTTTTGTCGTAGAATTATTTTCATGCTTAGTATCTGCAAATTTTAATATCTTACAATGCAGCCCATCATTGTCAGTGTCACTGAATGAAACAGAAAGAGAACTGGTGTGAAAAGGATCCCATTGGCACAACATTTGTTTAATATAATCATTCTAGGCTTGACCATTAATCACTATTCTGTTTATGGCTAGACAGCCAATTTTCTAATTACTGAAGTACAACACCCATATTTACCATGTGACTTAACTTTTGCTAATAATCTCTGTTGTAGGATGTTACTGAATGCTTTCTGAAAATCTAAATAGATGGCATCAACCACTTCACTTATATTGTACATGTTGATAATATGATGAAAGAAGTCAAACAGTGATATCAGAAATGAATGACTTTGTCAAAAACCATGCTGAGAATCATGAAGAGGTAATCCCCTAAATGACTTACAGTCTTGTCCTGGTTGGTGGTTTCCTAAGTTTACCTAATGTAGACAAGTTAATTGGGTAATAATTTCCATGCAAAAGTTAATTGGGTAATAATTTCCAGGCAAGGGCATATTGCCTTTTCTGAATATTGGTATTACTTTGGTCAACTTCCAATCCAGGGAAACTTTCCCACAGCAAATGACTTATTGAAAAGAGCAACCAAGGGCTTAAGTATCTCATATTTTTCCTCTCTTAATGTCCTTGGATAAAACTTATCTGGGCCTGCCATTTTATTGGCTTTCAATCCATTTAATGCTTGTAGTATATCATCAACTTGCACATCATAATTTTATTGAATGTTTTTCTCTCCGAGCACTGGAACTAAAACAGTGATATGAGCTGTGTCCTCAGAGGTAAAAACTGTTGAAAAAAATCATATAAGGTCTTTGCCATGGATTTATGTTCTTGAATGTTTTCCATAATTGATGGACTAATTCTTTGGGTAATGACTCTTTTGCTTCTAGCATATATATATAAAGTAACTTGAGTTTCTTTTGCTCTTCTGTCTGCCATCCATGTTTACCTCTTCTAGTGTTTTGAGGTAGCACCAGGATCAGATAAAGAATTAGTTTTATTCACTCACCTCCACACTCTAGCTGTCATGCATAATGCACTGATACGAGAGCCTCATCCACAAGACCCACAGACCTTTCATGGTTTTCACTAACCACTTTATATGCCTTGGTTTTGCAAATTGATGGCACATCATCCCCTGTAATACAACTACATTGCTCCAATTCACTCTGACCCTTGCACACTTCCCACTCTCCTGCATGTTCAGGTCCTGAACCTTCAAAGTATCTGCCACTCCATCATTCTACCTCCTCCTTGGCTTCCCCCTTTTCCTTATTCCCTCCACTTTTGACGTGTATACCCTTTTAGTCATCCTTTCCATATTTCCAAACCATTTTAGCACTTCCTCTTCAGCTGTCTCATACTTAACATTTGATGCTCCTCTCCCTTACCATATCATTTAATATTAGGTTAATCCTCCTAACAACACATATTGTCCTCAGACATTTAATTTCCAACACATTCACCCTGTCCCTTACATTTTCGTCTAAGACCCGCACCTCACATACCCATTTAGTACCAACACGACTACTGTACCGTGAGACATTCCCATCTCTGCTTTTAAAAACACTAACCTCTCTTACCACACATTCCTCAGTACACCTAAGACTTTTGCACCCTTACCAACCCTCTGGCTCACTTCATCTCCCTTGGTTCAGTTCTCTGCCATACCCACTCCCAGCTGTCTAAAACACTCCACTTCCTCCATGTTCTCTCCATTCATACTCCTACTCCAAATGACCTCACTCTTTTTACTACTAAAGTTAATAATCTTTTTTTTATTTACACTTATTCTCAACTTTCTCCTTTCACATATCCTCTCAAACTCAAACACCACCTTCTACAGTATCTCATTCAAATCTGCCTCCAGAACAGTATCATCAGCAAATAACAACTGACTCACTTCCCTTGCCAGCCCCCAACCCCAAATAGATTATATACCTTCTCCTCTCTCCAAGACCCTTGTATTCACCTCCCTCACCAACCCTACCTTAGAAAGATTTAACAGCACATGGTGACATTACAGTCCCCTGCCGCACACCCACCTTCACCTGGAACCACTCAACCTCCTCTCTATCCACTCATACACACTCCTTTTCTCCTTACTCTCTTGATGAAAACTCCTTACTGCTCCTAATAACTTTTCTCCCAAATTATATATTTGTAACACCTCTCACAAAGCATCTCTTAACGACTCTGTCATATACTCTCTCTCCATATCCATAAGTACCACATACAGATTCTTCTGTTTCTCTAAGCATTTCTCACACACTTTCTTCAAACAAAATGCCTGATCCACACATCCTCTTCCACTCCTGAAACCACACTGTTCCTCCCCAGTCTGTTGCTCTGTGCATGCCACCACCCTCTCAATCACCACTAGTCCAGGCAGCTTAGCCTGAGCATGCAAAGAGGGTGAAAACTCCTAACTTGGCTCCTTCTAGTCCATCTTGTAGAAATAGAATACAAGATGGGGAGGATTTCCAGCCCCCAACTCTTGCCCTCTTAGTCACCTTCTGCAACACACAGGGAATACATGGGGAGTATTCTTTCTCCTGTCCCCATTTTTGTCACTTAGAAAGTATTCTGTTTCTTTAAAGCAAGTACCTGTTCCACACATCTGCTCCTGGAACCAAATTGTTCTTCCCAATTTTGATGCTCTGTGCCTGCTATTGGCCTCTCAGTCACCACTCTTCCATATAACATAACAGGTACCCTCAACAAACTTATACCTCTGTAATTCAAACACTCGCTTTTGTTCCCCTTGCTGTTATATAATGGCACTAAAGAGGCATTCTGCCAATCCTCAGACACCTCACCCTGATCCATGCACACAAATCCTAACAACCAGTTAGCAGCACAATCACCCCCTTTCTTAGAAATTTAAAAGTAATTTCATCCAATCCAGCGACATTTCATCTTGCACAAGACTTTACCATTTCTCTTTTTATCAGGCCACTTGCTATAGCTCTCCCATTTTGCAAACATCTTTTACTCAAACTCCCTACATCCACCATACCATCAAACACTTTCAACAGACTTTCAAAGTACTCACTTCATGTCCTCTTCACCTCATTTCTGCCTGTTACCACTTCCCCCATTTGCCCCCTTCACCAATGCTACCATTTGTTATCTTGTCTTTCTCCAACTATTATTCTCCTTCCAGAACGTTTTCTCTTACTTCCTGAAGTTTGTTGATACTCACTCATCCCAACTCTCATTTGCCTTCTTTTTCAACCCATGCACCCTCCTCTTGACCTCCTGCTGCTTTCCCTTGTAAATCTCCCTGTCACTTGCATTCCTTACCTGTAAGTAACACCTTTACGCCTTTCTTGTACCCTTTCACTAGCAGCTTAACTTCATCATCCCTCCACTCACTATTTCTCACCTACCTGCTTCCCACACTTCTTTTGCACATGCTAGCACTGTTTCTGTAAATGCCTCAAAATTCCTCACACACTACCATAGCTTCACTTACTCTCAACTTCTACCATTCTACACTCTCATGACCATCTGCCATGCATTGGCACATAATAAGTCTCTACTACTTTTATTATTTTACTTAATTTTTTCCAAGCTTCATCCATATCTCTTTCATTGACAGTGTCATCCCAGATTTACCTGTTGAGAGCGCTGTGGAGATCACTAAAATTTGCAAATCTAAAATCAGGTATCTGGAATCAAAAGAGATGCTGAAAGTTAACTCAAGAGTAATATGTAAGTTATCACTTGTACAAAACTTACTTATCCAACATGGATATTATAAACAAAATCCTCATTTCTAGTTAGAATTAACTCGTTTGTTCTTCTTGTGGGTAGGTTTTTTCAACTGCAGTGAACAGGAAAGAAAATTAACAAAGCTCATATGCCCCAGCCTCAGTGAAAGGGTTAATTCAGCACAATGTAAAATTCATTTTTTGTCAATGCAGCAGAGTGTAATATTGATTAAGTAGATTAAAAATCTTTGGATAAGGCACTTATTTTACATAAATGGTTCTGGACTAATTAATTCAACATATGAGTTTCATGGATCAGTTCTCCATGTAAGTACTTGAAATATAGCTTTTTAAAACTAAGATTTTTCTAACTGGAGTAGAGTAATAACTTTTCATCACATTTGCATTTGATGCATATTATTGGAATGGTGTGTATATAAATTTAATGATTGATGGATGTGTTACAAGTTTGAATTCTCACCATATCACAGGTATGCTTAGCAAAAACTTCATCACTGGCTGTTAAATTTTATGTTTCTGTATTGCAAATTTAACACATTTCTTGTGCTGGTGCTTCCAGTTAGTTTTTACAGGGTTCCTAGGGGCAGTTCTGTGAATCATATGAAATCAAAGACGACAATGCAAAATTTGTTGGCACTTCAAGTTGTGTACATAATTGGATGTCAGAACTATTGTGGATGATTCAGACACCCAACTTCTAATAACGGAAAAAGTAATGTGTACCGCAATTAGAATTTGGTCTTATAATTGGTCCTGACAACTGCAGAATTAGCCCAAATGCTGGTAAAGCTTCATCATAGATCTAACTTAATTAATAAAGAATTGATGGATATACTTTTTTTTTAATCTAAAAATGGGTTAAAAGGGAAAATGTAAAAACTTTTATCATTATTTTGTAAAGTTAACTATTCACTCAGATATGTTTCCTAAATTAGAAATTTGATTTTCATCAACTTTAGTTGAAATACACATTACTTATTCAGAGGTTTATTTATTATGCTTTCATAGCACACAAGATAGTAGTGAGAGATCTTTGTGGTGTTTTGCCAATATGTCCAACTAGAAATAACACTCCAAATGTGAGCCTTACTGATGACCACTCTTTTGCACCTGCTGTTGCTAGCTTGTACAGAACCCATTGTGGTCAAGTAGCTTATTAATAAAATAATTGAAATTAGTGTACTTTCATATTATCCAATTGGTACTGGAATAAAACAACAGGAATGCCCTCATTTCATTCCTTAATATTTATGATTCTGTCCATAGGCAGAGTAGAAATATTATATTAGTAACCATTTATATCTCTCTTTACATTAAACATTTATTACTTTATTTATTATATATGAACGCTTTTCCCATGTTAACAATATAGTGCCAGGAAACAAAGAAAGAAAGACCCATCCACTCACACACATATACACACATACCTGGGAGTGGACCTGGCAGCAAATGGAACCATGGAAGTGGAATTAAGTTATAAGGTGGGGAATGGGATGAAGGGTCTAGGAGCACTGAACTTGTGGAAAGAAAAATCCTTATCTGGGAGGGCAAAAATAGGTTTGTTTGAAGGTATATTAGTCCCCAAATATTATGTAGATGAGAGGCATGGGCTATAGATAAGGCTGTGTGGAGGAGGGTGGATGTGTAGGAAATGAAATGTTTGAGGATGATACGTAGTTTGAGGTGGTTTGATGTAATAAGTAATAAAAGAGTAAGAGACTGGTATGGTAATAAAAAGAGTGAAGTTGAGAGAGATGAAGAGGATATGCTGAAATGGTTTAGACATATGGAGAGAATGAGTGAGGAATGATTGACAAAAAGGATATATATTTCAGGAGTGGAGGGGACCAAACTGGAGATGAAAGGATGGTATTAAAGAAATTTTGAGGGTCTGAACTGCAGGAGGGTGAATGGCATGCATGAGAAAGAGTTGTTTGGAACGATAGGGTATACAGGGGTCAACAAGCTGTCAGTAGACTGAAACAGGGCATGTGAAGCATCATGGAAAGGGAGTTGTGGTTTCGGTTGATTACACACAACAGCAACAGAATGGATATGAGTAGATGCAGCCTTTTTTCATCTGTTCCTGGCACTTACGCAGAAAATGATCAAGTATGTAAAAATAAAGAAAAAACTTTAAACAATATGGACATGAGATAATAGATAAATAAGAGAAATTCATGGAAGAGGTAGGTATCTCAAGGTAAAATGACCAAATGGATGAGTATCAATCAAAAGTGTAAGACAGAAGAATGTGCAGAATTTACAGGTATGTGAGACGAGGCTACTGCAGAGTGTATATGTATTGCTATTGCTATGGGTAAAAAGGCCTGGGATTTTGAATGAAAGTTAAGTTCTTTGAGATGGTTGACTACTAATATATGAATTTTCAGTTAGTGGTTCCCAGCCAGAGGTATGCAAAAGCCTTCCAGCTGGTATGTGGTGTTACACAGA
>JAUUDW010642221.1:0-10888 GCA_032361385.1 Panulirus guttatus
GTCGCAATTGGCACCCATTTTCGTTGGAGCAACACCGGACGCACAATTTTCCTGTATAAAAAAAAAAAAACGCAGGCTGGGCGTCCCGCTGCTCCCCGGCCGGCGCAGTCAGCAGGTGAGAGTGACGGCGGAGGACGTGAGGTCAGAGCTTGGGGGGGTGGGGAGGGGTCTGGTGTCACTGCGGTCGGAGGCTGCGTAATGCCGGGTTGTTGAACAAGATTTGCAGGGGAGCCCGGAGCACACCTCACAACCACGTAATTATCACCGTATGCTGCAGCCTCGCGCTGATACGAGTCTGTTACCGTAGCCGGCTCGAAGGGCAACGAAGAGGGACGCTATATGTACCAACATCATCAGACTAGGCTTCTCGCCGGACACGCGGCCCACATAGCTAGATGATACTACGCTTATTCCCGGACACGCGGCCCACATACCTACATGATACTAAGCTTTTCGCCGGACGTGCGGCCCACATACCAGTCCACATAACACTGGGATTTTCGCTGCTGGACACACGGGGCCCAACATCTTATCATATCTGGAACAAGCATATTTTAGATGACGTTAATCAGCAACTTCGTTCCCCTATCAAGAATGTTCTGTGTATTCATTAGCACCATTGTTTCTCTGGAATATAACAACGACACATTTTCTCTTGATCCATATCTTTACCTTATGTTTATTTTACGATGATTCCAACTTCCACATCTGGGTCGAAAAGACCTGAAGTATACCTTACGAAGGTTTCGGATGTCTTCAACTTCCACGGCTGGGGCTAAGAACTTACCGAACCTGACTTATACCGTACGATGGTTTAGAAGGTCTTCAGCCCCCCACAGCTAGGTCTGGGACCTTACCTTACGTACAACTTAGGATCGTTTAGCAGGACTTCTACCCCCTACAGTTTGGTCTAGAACCTTAACTTAACTTACATATATCTTACGATGGATTCAGGATGTCTACCAGCCACACTGCGGTCTTATAGTTTAGCCAAGAAGTTCCTGAATAAATTTTATAAGCGTCTGTTTTTTGATGCATGAATGTTTAAATAAATATTAGCACTAACAGCTAAACACAAGTTTACATGGTTATACACACATATGCAAATGGTATTACAAAATCCTGTACATGGTGTTACACACAGCTGTACAAGGTGTTACACAAGCCTGTACATGGTGTTATACTCAACTATACATAGTGTTACGCACACCTGTACATGGTGTTACATAACCTTGTAAATTGCGTTCCAAAAGCCTGTATATGTGTTGTTACAAAACAATGCAGCTGACGTTAAAAAAAACAAAAACATGTACGTGTAATACGACATCGAACGTAATTATGACGGAAGACCTCCCTCCCCCGCATTCTCCATTCATTTCCCTTCCCCCACCAGCAGGAGAGACGACTCCGTCCTTGATCACGAAACGTGGCCTACAACTATTAGGCTCCTCTTCCTGAATAACAGCTTCTTCCCTGTGAGACGAGTTCACTTCAGTTACAACCTCTCGACAGACCCTTCAACAACAGTCTTTAAAGTTTAAGAGTTCAGCAGAGTAGGGGTTCTCCCTGACCATTAAAATGTTGAACAACCTCTCAGGCGAATAATTATGACCAAGGATAATATGAAATGGGGAGCAATGGTTTCGATGTATTATACATGACCGGTAGAGTGAATGAGGCCATTTCTTCGTCTGTTCCTGGCGCTACCTTCATAACGCCGGTCAAAGGCAAAAATAAATGAAAGAATGGGACTAAAAATGCGATATAGACAATCTTAAAGCTTATTCTTAATCTCTAATTTCAAAAACTTTATTTGTCCAATCTAAAACTCAGTCTCATTCTCCCGATGCAGAAGTGCAATACGGTAAATTCACTGATGAATTTCTTAAACAGTACTGGCAGCTCATCTCTCCATCCAAAAATCCTCACAACTTTCCTCTCTCCTTCGACGGTTATGTAATTCCACCTCTTAACCCAATGAACATACCTGGTATTACTATAACATCCTCTCTATCTCGGAAACCCCACATTACGGAAATACCTAAGTCTGCCTCTAAAAAAATGGGTGTCTTGTTTAGATGTCGAAACTTATGTTCTTCCGAGCAGTTGTTCCATTCATACAAAGGATTGATCCGTCCTTGTGTTTAGTACTGCTTTCACATCTTTGAGGGTTCTAGCTCTGCAACATTACATGACATAGTTTAGTCGAAAGCGGTCCGACTCATCAACTCCCATGCTAACTTCAAAACTTGACCCACTTGCCTTACACCGCTAAGCTGGTCCACTTTCCCTCTTCCATAGGTATTACTTTGGTTTTTGCTCCCGAGAGCTGGATGCTTGTGTGCCCTCAACCATAAGCTAGACCATGCAATACTGAGCAAGCTGCTGCGTCACATGATTACCGTGACGCCGTTGACAACTCATGGGTGGGCCGATTTGATAACTGTTTTTTCCCTTCACGTCGAAGCTTAGGAACTCTCTGTCTTCTCATGTCTTTCCCAATAACTATGACCTGGCACGCTTTAAAAGACTGGTTTTCCTTCCTCCAAAATTCGTAAACCCTTTCCCTTGTCTTTTCTTTTTCCCTTTCATTAACCTCTTTATCTCAATTAAGGCCCGGCCTTGATGTGGACTTCTGTCCGTGACTGAAGTCTCCAACTGTTCCTTAAGAGGTTTTAATCTTCCAGCAGTACGCCCACTACCACTAAACATCTGGTATCACGCCCTGTCATTCATCGTAATTCTTTATCCAATTTCCTACAACTACCGGCTGAAATCCATTACGGTAAAACAATTTGCTTTAACCTAACATCAAACAAGGTTGGATGTCCCTACACTACTCTGTGGTTCCACCGACTGATCATGTAGACTTTATTACACAGTTATTAACCCCACCCAGTAGTTTAAGGGATGACACCTCGCGATTGGAGTTGTAGAGGGACCCGAGGGCTGGCGCAGGGCAGACCTAACATTAAGGTGGCCCTAAATACGGGCCCAAAAACTAGAAAACTGACCCATAGACAGGAGTACCGATGACTAGTGTCTCTCCAAGACTAGGAAAAACTACAGACAATTCAGTACTTCGAGATGGCCAAAGACTACGCCGCGAAAGACCCACTACTCCAGAAAATCAGAGTCAATTCTTTAGTCACCACAGCAGCGAGACAATACGAGATCTAAAAACTAGACCAGTGCGATCCTTAATAACCATCCCCTGCCCCACCTTTTACCACAACCTGCCCTCACAACCCCTCAGGCTGATGCAGCATCATCCGTCCCTTCCTGCCGCCAACGCCACGAAGTCTCGGCTCCTCCCACCGCTGTCACACTGTGCTCCGTGGTGCTACTGTTGTTGCTACTGGATCTCCCATCACCGCCACACTGCTCCAGCTACTGTGCTCCGTGGTGCTACTGTTCTTACTGTTTCTCCCATCACTGTCACACTGCTTCAATTACTGTGTTCTGTGGTGCTACCGTTACCACTGGTCCTTCCACCGGTGTCACACCGCCCCAGCTATTGTTACCGCTGGCGGTAAGGCGCAACTGCAAAACGCTGGTCAGGTGGCTAAGTTCTTCTGCCGGTCGACCAAGCTGGTGAAGGCCGCGGCCCGCAGGCCCACGTAACCTGGCTGATCTGGTACACTTTGTAAATACTCATCACGGCCTTTTAAAGTTTCTCCACCGTACACACACCTCAGTTCCTGTCAGATGTAGGCCATGTGTTGAACACTACCGGCGCCCATGAGTCATGATCTGCCGCAATGTAACCTTTCTTATTGTATACATTCTTAATTAACTCCTTAATAAAAGCTTAGTCAAAAAGCAAGCGACTAGACGCTGACCACATCAACAGCCTACGCATCAAACACCACACGGGAGAAGACTTTTCTAAAACACACGCACACGCAATTAACACCAGGAACACTGGTAGCCTCGCCATGCACTCACGCCATGAGCTCGAGCGGATGTAGAGACAGTAGCCGTCTGGCCCCAAACATTTTTTACAGGAAAGACAACAATCGTCACAACTACTGTTGCGTTACCATAACGGGAACTGTTAACAGGATGGATAGAAGGGGAGAGATAAAGAACAGAAAAAAATAAGTTGGGAGAAAGCGACAGTGAGGGTGGTTAAGAGAGAGAGTTAGGGAGCCACAGGAAGGGGATGGAAGCGAGTGGAAATGGCTATGTGGTAAAGAAGACATCAAGACAGGAACCCTGGAGGAGAAGGAGCCAGTGAAGGAAGAGGACGAGCCAGTGTTAGGGAGGAGGAAAATCCAGAATAAGGGAGGAGGAGGTGAAGACAGTGTGAGGGAGGAGGAGAAGCCAGAATAAGGGAGGAGGAGGTGCAGACAGTGTTAGGGAAGAGGAGAAGCCAGAATATGGGAGGAGGAGGTGCAGACAGTGTGAGGGAGGAGAGAAGCCAGAAAATGGGAGGAGGAGGTGCAGACAGTGTGAGGGAGGAGGAGAAGCCAGAATATGGGAGGAGGAGGTGCAGACAGTGTGAGGGGGGAGGCTAGGGAGGAGGGACGGCAGCCAGTGTGTGGGAGAAGGCCAGGGAGAAGGGATGGCAGCTAGTGTGATGGTCAAAGCCAGGGAGGAGGGATGGCAGCTGGTGTGATGGTCAAAGCCAGGGAGGAGGGATGGCAGCTGGTGTGAGGGAGGAAGGATGGCAACCATGGTCATGAGGTGTGGGTAGCGCTGTGTACCACTTTCTCCCCACAACGCCCCAACACCTGCCTCCCCTACTCTCCCCCACACGTCACGTGGACACACTCACCAGGCTCACCTCTCACTCTCCACCCACCTGAGAGCCTTACCTTACCTTTCCACTCTCACTCCAACACCAGCAACCTAAGGGCCTTACCTTCCCACTCTCACTCCAACACCAGTCATCAGAGGACCTTAACTTATCCTCAGAATTAATACCAAAGCTATAACTAGAGACGAAACAAGAAGATACAATCAGATAACGTGGGTAGGGCTGAGGGATGCAAGGTGAACAGTGAGCGAGGAATGGTTACATCCCACAGCAGAACAGCGAGCGTCGGGACGTAAAATCTTAAAACATAAGACAGATACGACCGCCGCTGAACAATTACGACTCAGTCACACGTAAAACGATGTCACGACACCGAGAAACTTCGTAGAAATGAAGTCATAAAGAGGAGAGCTAATAAACGACTAAAGCGAAACGAGTAAAAGAATTGAGAAAGGACAAAACAAAAAAAAGAGTCACTGGAGTGTAGGTCAGAGGTCAAGACGTTCAGCGAGAAGTACGCTGTGGGCAGGAGTTCGATGGGGAGAGGGGGGGGGGTTTGAGGCCGTGAGGGAGGGAGGGAGGGAGAGACCTGGACCTTCCTCCCCTCCACCCACTTCCGTGCCCCCGCTCGCCCACCTTACCCAAATCCTCCTCAAGGACCCTGACCCACCTCAGGGGCACCGACCTAACCCCCCCCCCCCCCAACACCCAGCCTCTATCCCACCTCCATGCTCCTTCGCTCAACCCCCACGCCCTGAACCCCCTCCACACACACACACACACACTGCTCAGATCAAGACATCACGAACGTAAAACTGCCTACAACACTACACTGAGCTCTAATCTCAACATATTCACTTTTCTAAACATGGAGATTTGTAGCAAATCTATTTTCCTACGTAACGGTAACCATCGCATCCTGCGTTTTGAAGATGTTAATTCACAGTCCACTGGTCGAGTACGGCATGACCGTCTACAGGCGTGTGGTTATGGCTAATGTTATATCGGTTGTTGCCACGCCACCTGACACTGACAGACCAACAACATACAGCTGTTTGTCTCCGGTATTCTTGTGCGGCAAGAGTGACGAGGTTGTCCCATTAAAATTTTCGCAATCATGTGACATTCTCCTTCAAGTCCAATACAAACAGGGCTGGACGCACTGCTTTAACTCGTATTTTTTTTTTTATGTTGAAGGTTCTAGTCAAGGACAAAAGTCCACATCTAATTGAAATATAGAGAATCAAGAAACGGAAAAAGAAAAGACAAGGGAAAGTATTTACGATTTTTTGAGAAATTGAAAGACCTGTCTTTTGAAATGTTCAAGGTCATAGTTACAGGAAAAGACAAGTATATGTACAAGGGAAGGACAGATAACAGGAGACCTGATGATCCTTAACGAGGTTATCGGTCACAATGCTCCAATGCTCCTCAAGGTTGGTCACAGCAGTTAAGGCACAAAGAACTAACAGAGAAAGTCCAGAGGACGGCAACAAAGATGGAACCAGAATTAAGAGAGCCGAGTGAAAGTGAGACCTCGGTTAAGGCCATAATCTGTCCACACTGGGAGAAAGACGAGTAAGGGATGACTTGAACACAACATTTAAGTTTTCAAACTAGTTCGATAACGTCAACAGTGAACAGTTCTCCGGAAGATGCAAGAATAGAACAACCAGAGAGCCATGATATGAAGTATTTTCACAATGAATGAATGAAAGAAGACTGAGTGATGAATGTCTGATCGTTGACAGCTCAGAGATGTTTAGTAAAGTTGTATTGCAACTGAGAAACTTTAAGAGATGGGAGGGTCACACTAGTGTAGGACTCCCTCCAGGTACGATACAAATGGGTGGTTACACACACACACACACACACACACACACACACAAGAATATATACACTGATTATTGCACTCCTAGCTCATGTTGTTGGGGCCACAGTTACAGATCTACTTTCGCAAGGCGATGATAGACCGAGAGAGAGAGAGAGAGAGAGAGAGAGCGAGAGAGAGAGAGAGAGAGAGATTCAGCGCTATTTCCACACGGTTCAAGCATGAGCAGTTCATTCATCGAGACGAGTTAGTCGAAAAAAAAATGTTTGTCGAAAAAAAAGAAAACAATAAATGTTCTGAGATACGGGTGCCTGTACCGGGAGAGGCGAGTAAAAGCGACGAACCACACTGACCTCAGCAGCACGCACAGGGAACCAGAAGAACCCTCACTGCGCCTGACCACAGGCAACTGAGGAAGCCGGGTTATTCCTCACTTCCTTCCTCAGCATGACCAAAAGAACAACCCATAAGAGTCCTCAGCTCCTCACTATACAGGACTGAGGTCGCTAGGTAAATCCCCGAGGTCATAATACCTCCTCAGCAGCTCTCTCTCTGTATACGAGCCAATACACTTGACATTAAACGAGGTACGGTATTCTTTACGAGTGATCTGTACCCACCAGCAGACTGATTAGATGCACTCGTGTGCTGGAAGTCCCAGAGCCGACCTTGAGTCAGACGAGAGTGGCATTAGCTGTCGTCGTCTACTCTTCCAGCTGTTGATGCTGCTGCAGTCTCTAATATCAATAATCACTACACTGGGATACTAATTTATAGGGTGAAAGTGGCCTTAGAGGTTGGTTAAGCCGACAGGCGTGACCCATCGTACGTAATGGCACCGGCTGGCCTTCATAAATAGACTAAGCTCAGCCTAATCTGACTTGCGAATAGATAAGCTTTGTTCCTTATTAGCTGTTGCTCCTGACGCTTACGTCCTGTGGTGATCTGTTTCTCTTCTTTAAGCTAGTGAGGACTGTCGCGCGACAAGCTGCAGTGGGGGTAAAAGAGAGAGAGAGAGAGAGAGAGAGAGAGAGAAAGAGAGAGAGAGAGAGAGACTAATTCCAGGAGTAACGATGAACGTCATTAGATAACTACGCTCCACGCATCCACGCAGGCTTCGTCACGGCGCCGTAACAGGTATGAAAAACCAGTCCGAATCAAGGATACGAAAGGCACATGTTGGACTGACAAAGGAATGCTTCCACCAACTCAACCATCACTCACTTAACGCTAGATCTGTACTCTCTGTGTATGGTTAGGACTATACGCATATCCGAGTAATGGACAGAACCTTACTTTAAGATCCAGTCAGAACTGTACATCCAAGACAGCAAGTCTAAGCTGTACACATAAGGATGAAGAACAGGCACATTCCAGATCTAGAAATATATTGTATATGTCTCGAAATTGAACATCTTGGAACTTGGTTAGATATATACGTTTAGTATACTGGATAGAACCTCACACTTACGATCTGATTAGAACTACACATTAAGAAGACTTAGTATGAGCAGCAAACCTAAAGATTTTGAACGGGCACGTTCCAGACTTAGAAATAACATACATATCTCAGGACTGGACATGCTGGAATCTGGTAAGATATACACGTATATGATATTTAGATGCACACATCCAACAGTTGCCTCTAGTCCCTTCATGGAGCAGATGGCTGCCGCCGTCAGTCCAGGAGGCTTGCCATTACTCCTCCTCCTCCTCTTGAAGGTCGACCGTCACTGCCACTCCCTCCTACCCTCCTCCACTACACTATACACAGTGGTCACGTCCTGCAACCCCCACTGGTGGCCTACCAATCGACAAAGTCGTTCTTGCGAAAGCTCCGTATGGATTAGAATTTCACACATCCCTTGGCTTTCTTTTCTACTTACTACATCCACCGTCTTTTTTAAAATGACTGTATTTGACCTTCGCTTTGCATAACCTTCCATTTTGTGTTAAAAAAGACGAAGAACCATAGATAAAACAGACGTATCAAGGATTATTAATGAAGAAAAAAAATCCCTCAGCTGTGGACACAAGATCTATTCTGGTGGGATGAGTACAATAGACAGAAAAAACAAAACATCCACCTGTGGTGGATAACAGAGGCGCTGTTACCAAGGCGATGAGACCACTGTCCATCTCACTTGTTTGGGAGACTGAGCAATACAGCTCTAGCGGTCATACTCGTAAGTACATTACACATCTCATGCTCCTGCAAGGGTGAAACTTGAGATACCTTCCATCTCGGACCAGGGAAAGGATAAGGTGCGAAACACTCATGAAAGAAACACGCTAATTATGAGAAAGGACGACGGTGAGATCATTAGAACCTGTATCTGGGATTAAATACATGAGGCCTTGTCAGTGGGATCATATTCATAAAGTCTCGTCAGTAAGATCACATATATATGAAGCCTAGTTGTTAAGATCAATACATGAAGCCTCGTCAGTGTGATCACATACATCAGGCCTCGTCTGCGGTAAGAACTGTATGAAGTCTCGTCAGTAGGATCACATACATGAAGCCTCATCAGTGGGATTACATACATGAAGCCTCGTCAGTGAGATCACATACATGTAACCTTGTCAGTGCGATCACATACATGAAGCCTCATCTGCGGGAAAATACATATGAAGCCCCGTGGGTGGGATCACATACGTGAAGCCTCGTCTATGGGAACACACATTTGAAGCTTCGTCAACGTATTCCTACACTGAACAATATCAAGTTCCTGTTATGACTACACGAAAGTCTACGGGCGCGACCAGCCGTGCATCAGACACAATAAAAGTCTTCAACGATACTTCCCATCTGAACAGTGTGTAATCAGGACGAAGCAGCATGCAATATTTCACTGAGACTAGCCGTAAGGCTTCACTGACGACAAAAAAGGAAAAATGAGGGGGAAGAGGAGAAGAGGAAGAAGAAGGAGGAGGAGGAGAAGAAGAGGAAGGAGGAGGAGGAGGAGGAAAATAATTGAATGGTATCAGACACACACACACACTAAAAAAAAAAAAGCTAATTCTGAAAAGAGGAAGACATGAAAATGGAGGAAGAACGAAAGAGACGATGATGGAGGTTCGCCTCTGTCTAGAACATTTATTTTCCAAGCATTAAAACTTCTCTGCCTGCCTCACCATCAGAGCAAAACCAAACTCGAGAGGCCCAAACGAAAAACACCGCAGACGTTTCCCAACACAAGTAAATAACTTGCGATACCAAACCATTAGAGGTGAGGATGAACACCAACTGCCCAGAAGTTCACAAAACCAATAAACTGCAACTGACGGGTAGAAGGAACGTCCGAATGCAACACAACTCGCCTGCACACCTGCAACCTAACTTCCGCGTCTTTTGTGGCGAAATGGCAGAGTGCTGGTGTAGAATGCTGGTCTACGGCGGCATGCCAGCATATCGCCCTCTGGCTAATAGTTTCGCGGACGAGATACCATCAATACCAATACACAGAAGGGATCTGTTCTGTGGCCACTACGTCAAGTACCTTAATATTCAAAAGACTGAAATATGGGCGCAGATTGAGCAAATCTAAATACAGACGCTTCGTCCTGTAAACGACATCGACAATCACAACCAAGTCGACGACGATGGTCATCGCAGGGGCTCTTCTGCTCCTCCCACAGGAGGAGGTCAAGTCTGTAGAAAGCAGTATGTGAGAGAGATTCTGTCTTGACCCATACACATTACCTGGCTGGAAATCGTTCATCTTAGGACCAACACGTACACGATCTTTCTCTCTAATGACTCCGCAGCCGAACACAACTGTGTGTCTGGCGACCACGAAGCCTAATGCGTACAACGAGCTGGCTGACTGTGTTCCATATGTGGAGGAAGACCTAGACGTGCGCCCCTCAGGACTTACGCTGCCACACTCGCTCCCACTGAAGCAACAGCTTCGGCGAGAGTGGCAGACTCGAGCATCTTGTAACAGCTAGATTAAGAAAATATTTATCACTTAAGACTTCACTGTATAATATTGACCATTAATTTTCTGTTGATGAGGAACCAGAAAAGCTTGTATTAATTCTCAAAATCTAGTAGATCACCGTAGTTAATATAAATTAATTATGCTCTCTAATTATTAAAGAACTTTAACTGACTCATCTAAGCATGACGGCAGGAACCTTGAACACGACGATACTCATGACGGTACGTCCCTTGGGTACGATGGCACTACCTCATGAAGGCAAGGTCATCATCCCAGAGGGTTGTACCATCGTGGTCAGTTGATCAACCCACTAACTACAGGTTAAATCACACTGTAAATGTAACCTCT
>JAUUDW010642232.1:0-10888 GCA_032361385.1 Panulirus guttatus
TATATATATATATATAAATTTTTCGTCCGGGGTGTCATACTGTTTCATACAGAAACTGGTAAGATACTTTTTTTACCGAGTGTACTTCAGTGTCATGAGACTACCGTACCGATCACAGTGGGTGGAGCTGGAGCAAGGGCCGTGTTCCTCTTGATGGGAGTGGATGAGACAGTGACCGCTGTTGTTGACATCATGAGCTGCACCAGCCTGTAGAGCTGGCCCGCAAGGACCCGTCGGTCTATACGCTTGCCAACATGCTTGCCAGGCGTGTTGGTAAGCACCTTGTTTAGTCGTTGACTTATTTGGCCATGTAGGGTGTCAGGACTGAGTTGATGAGGATGACGGTGTACACAGTGTGGTCGGCTGTGAGAGGCTGAGCCGTTAGCGCTAGGGTGGTGGATGGTAGCGGGTCGTATCCTACAGGGAGTCGGGGTCGCTGGCAGCGTTTAGAGTAGAGAGGTGTTGTGGGATAGTATAGGGGGAGGATGCCCGCTGGGGATGGCGGAGTCACCTGGCGCTAAGGATTGCACTGCGGCAGTAAGTGACTGAAGGAGGATCAAGCTGGGTTACCACATACATCACCCTAGTGGGCGTGGGGCAACGCGAGAGCAGTCTCAAGGCTTCGTTTGGAACGTCAGGGAAACTAAGAAGCTGCTGATCAGCCGCTGATGAATACTGACCAGCTGTATATCGTTGTGGGGAGGAAGTTGCATCTTCCTAGTTATCCATATCCGGTGAGGGAGGTGTATATGTCAGGTGTCTGTCTGCCTGTGCGGGGTATGCAGTCTCGCTCTGCCTGTCTATCTTGGCGGGGGAGGAAGGTGTATCTATTGAGGTATCTGCGGGGAGGGCGGTGTGTGGCATCACCTACGTCTACTGTACCGAGAGGGAGTTTTGCACTCATTGGGCCCCCATTTCTTGAACATTCTCAACATAATACAACTTGTTAAACTTTTGTGTGATTTCAGCAGATACTCTTGCCCCTTTCACTCTCTCCCATTCATCCACAACTCTTTTACCATAAAAGTACTTTTTGACATCTTTTTTAACAAGTTTCTTGCACAGTGCCATGTGACATCCTCGGCTGTCCTGTCCCTACTACATCTTTCAGTGTCTGCGTCAGTCATTCACATCACCCCGGAATCTCCTCTCTTCCATAGAGGGCAAATTTAAGGGCTCTAGCCTTTCCCTGTGTGTGTGTGTGTGTGTGTGTGTGTGTGTGTGTGTGTGTGTGTGTGTATGATTACTGTTTTTGTGTTGTAAGGAGAGAGTTTTACGCTTGTATAGCCCCATCTCTGAACCTTGAATGTAGGTGCGATATCTCTATACTCCTGTGTGTGTCTGGGATGATGTCAGTGTTTGTGCCTACGAGTATAGCAGGGTTGGTCAGGCCCCACGCCCGTCACCACCACAGCCAGCACCTCACCCCCAACATCGACGCCCCTCGTGTGCGCGTGATGAGGCCGTCGGACCTGCGTAGGCACTGGTAGGAGTACGTCGAGTGACAAGTGTGAGATTTGCCTAAACTGGTGTGAAGAGTGTGAGGTGGGAAGGGAGTTGGTGGGTAGAATTGGTGTGTATCACGGAGACTACGGAACAGCATCGAGTGTACAGTGTAGGGCAGCTTCCCAGTGTGATGTGGTAACTTGCCCTCCCTGGTTTACCCTCCCACCGCCGTTGCCTGCCTTCCCCTCAGACTCCGGGGGGTGAGCAGGAGGGTGTTCCCTCAGGAGTACCCCCCAGAGAGGTGCCCTGCTCGCCAGCCCTTATGGGGACGGAGTGGGCTGGCGGTAGTCATGCAGGGCATTAGTGTTGCAGTTTTGTTTATTTATTATTTATTTATTGCTGTGTCCGGACGGAGGAGGATGCGGGTACTGGGGTGGTTAGTAGATGGAATGCCTGCCACCAGTGCGTTGCAGGTGTGGTTGGAAGGCCTGGGGGAGGACCCATGGTGAATGGTGCTCTTTCTGAGCTCGGATGGAGGTCTTGAGCTGCTGTTAACGAGATCTGGCCCTATTATATCAGAGCTGGGCGTCAGAGATGCCCACCTGAGGCTCCTCTTATACGTGAAAAGCTTCCCACAATAGAAAGAAAAAAAATCTTTCGTTGGAGAGAGAGAGTCGCGGAGCCTCTCTCTCTCTCTCTCTCTCTCTCTCTCTCTCTCTCTCTCTCTCTCTCTCTCTCTCTCTCTCTCTCATATGGTGAAGAAATAATAGTAACAGTGGTTGGATGACGCAGATATGAACGGATATAGGGAATATATCCACGTTGTAGTGGGCCGCTCATAACGTTATGTAAACAGACATTAGCCGATTTCCTCGTGAAACGTTATGTAAACAAACATCAGCTGATTGCCTCGTGAAAAGTTATGTAAACAAACATCAGCTGACTGGCTCGTGAAAATTGTAAATTCGTTGCAAATTGTGCTCCGCTGTGGTAATTCATATTTGATCTTTATAGGTACTTGTAGTTTGGTATTCCATTATTTGAAAATTTACGTAACTGGTGTACTTACGGATATTATTTGATCATTAGATAACATAGTATTCCTGTACAGTCCTCGAGGTTTGAAAATCAATTATGCTTTTCTGTATATATCTAAACTTCTTCATAAGATGCACGATTTTCCTCCTTTATTTGGTGATATCTTGTTCATGTGCTTGTATCAGTGGACAGCTGGGGGCTTAATAAGCAGTTTTGTCTGATAGAAACGGAATCGATGCCATGATCTGTTGATTCACGCCGGCAGCTGAGGCCTAGAGAGGCAGAAGCCCAGGTTTAGAGGAGAGAAGAGCGCGGTACCAGGACCCGTGTGGTCAGACGCTGGTGATGTGACGCACCAGACTAGCTGCTCAGGTGTGGGTTGTGTGTGTGTCCTGGCGTTGTGTATGACCTGGCTGGGTCAGGAGAGGAATTGGGTTTGTGACGCGTCGGAGACGATCCGTCGTCCACCGCTGCTCGAGGAAGCGGTAACATGCCCACCGCCTACCAGAGGTGTCCCGGTTCGACTCCTGCTCAGAGCGGGACAACCCGGTACACTATTCCTCCTCCCATAGACTTTGCTGCCTTGGTATACTCCACACGTGTTACCGTTGCGCAGGGGTCGTTCATAGAGAGAGAGAGAGAGAGAGAGAGAGAGGACCTTTTAAAACTCCGTAAGACAGTCGTGTACAGGAGCAGGTAAGGACCCGGTTGAAGGCGTATCACCAGTCCACAGGCGGCAGTACTTGGCCAGGCTGGACTTTTCCCGGTGCCAGGAACTGCTGGTGGTGGTGGTGCGGCTGGGGTTGGTTCTGTGCGTGTGTGTTGAAGCGTAAAGGCGCGTGAGTGCCCATGTGTGAGGCAACAGCCTTGTGAGGTGGAAGATAATGCTGTCCGGTGTGCTGTGGCGTGGCCACTGTCTCATTGTGGGTGATTAGCTCCCACCTGCTTCGCTTGTCTCGGGCGTGGAAGTGCCTCTTTATAAGGTATGGGGAGAGAGTGCTTCTCTCTCGTGGGTCCACATCTCTCGGACTTTCTTTCCCCCTGCCGAGATTGTGCCATTAGGCAGGGCTAGCACGTATCGCTGACCGCAGAAAAATTTAGAGTTAACAGTTGAGTTGTGTAGGTGACGTGCTGTGTGGGTGACGCGTTGTGGAGTGTCATGTGACATGAGGAGAGAACGTGCTTGTGGCCTGACTGCCAGCAACCCACTAGTGTGTCAGGTGAGAGACAAGACGGCAACTAGGGGTAGGGAGGGGAACTTGACAGTTACTGTAGTGATGGCTTAACTGCGTCGCCGTCACTAACCCTTCCCTAAGTGGGTAACACCTGCCCGGTCGGTGGTTACCTGCTGCTCCTGTAATTACGTATTTATGATGACCTATTTGTACGAGGTTACACTCGTGTGTGTGTGTGTGTGAAGGTCAGGCAAGATATGACACCTGCTGAGGGTCAGCTGCTGGGATGCTGTTACGGGGGAGAAGACTACCATTACCGTGGATCATAGGACGGACGAACACCTGCTGGGATTGATATCTGACGAGGTTGAGTGTTGGAGGAGTACGTCTCCCATAGTCCCATCAGCTCGAAGCACTAACCTGATGTGCAACACTCACCTTCTGCGGCACTCATCTGATGTGCAGCACTCACCTTCTGCGGCACACACCTGATGTGCAACACTCACCTTCTGCGGCACTCACCTGATGTGCAACACTCACCTTCTGCGGCACTCCTCTGATTTGCAACACTCACCTGATATGCAACATCCACCTGATTTGCAACACACTCACTTTTCAGTATTCATCTGATCTGCAACACACTCGCTGATTTGAAACACCTTTAGCTGAGAGTATGAAGTGCGAAGGGCATTCCTCCTATGGCTGGCCCCAGACGGCAGGAACGGGCCAGAGTTGGTGTGGGTTGGTATCGTGGGGCGGTGCAACCTGGCGTGGCAGGAGGAGCGGCAGGCCAGGGCCTGGGTCAGGGCAGCGTGAAGGCCACCAGGGACCTACAGGCAGACTCCCCGGGTCCTCCGTCATGAAGGATCTCTTGTCCTCTTGATCCTGCACTCCCTCTCCTCTCTCTCTCTCTCTCTCTCTCTCTCTCTCTCTGTGTGTGTGTGTGTGTGTGGCAGAAAAGTTAAGAAAACTTTGCCATTAGAGCACGAAGATATTGGAGAGCTGCCCAGTCTTTAGTAATTGTCTAAAAGGTTTATATGATCATACATCGTTTCAACTCTCGCTGTTAGAATACTGAACACCATGGCTGGGTATATTACACGGCATAATGATAAGGCCGACATAATATAAGACAGTAATGACACTTCGTCATATGACATGAATCTGGCGTCGCTTCTTTTCCAAGAAATTATTTCGGTCGATAAGACATTGTTCGAATCTAATTAAAGTTTGAAGGCAGAGTCTTTCGAGGTATATCTCAGTAAAGTTCCACAATTCACTTAGGATTTCACACTGAGAAACAGAGACTGAAACAGCGGCCAATTTTTCACTTTTCTGCTACTAAAACAGTAAACAAATTCTAACATATGATAATACTTTACTTGTCTGTTTGTGAATAAAGCGTTTTTACAAAGTTTATCAGACAGTAGTTGGATACTTAGGTGTCCAGCATTTTCCTTCTTTTTTTCTCCATCTTTCTTTTTCTCTCTTTCTCAGTAGTCGCTGCCCAAATTTACCTTCCACTCTGCCACCAGTGAGAGAATTCTTATTACATCATTAGCACTCTGGCATAAAGGTTCCTGAGCCTCACTTTCATCATTTACCTCAGCCTCGAGGTCTTATTAGGGGAGGCAGGACTCTGGATGAATAGGACAAGAACCCATTCCCTCCTCACACACCAGCCGTGCCGGCGACCAGCACCAGCCTCGCTGGCTTGCCATAAAATTTGCACACCTTCCAAAATGCCACCGAGGGTCGGTTTGGCGGACCATGATGCCGGACGAACGAGGGACGGTGAAGGGACGTTTCTGCCGATTCCAAGATCCACATTTTTCTTGTTGGTTACGTTGCTGTACGCGTGGCGTTTGGAGATCACTGTAGACACCTTATACGATGAGAGTATTTGTGGAGTTTTTCGGCAAATTTGTCCTTTTATGTTGTACATGATTCTGTTTCCTCGAAATGGGCACACATCTGACGGACTTTTGATTATGTCTACTGAATTCGTCGCATTATTTCATATATATATGTGTATTTTAATCTGAAATTCAGTTTACTTTCTAAACACACTCACTCTGCAGGAAAGCTTAGCAGCGATCACAGAGTGACTTTGCCGCGACTTTTCTCTGACTCGTTGTTACGTAATCATCCTTTAGTTGCTAGAAGTCGCACCCGACACCTCGTTCTCTATCCGTCGTCCCATCCCACCATCCTGTTCTCCTCTACCTATTCCTGGACAGTCATCACTCCTGCTATTCACGTCTTATTCACTCATATCTGTCACCATTTCCCGCTTTTCTTTACCACTATCTGATCCTCAAGTTAATCGCCTGTTCCATTTACACTCTGGCCTCCTCTCCTCCCCTCCCTTCTCTCTCTCATCATTGACGCCCTCCTCACCTCCCTCCCGCCTGGTCCCAGGCAACACCCTCCCTTCACCCCTCCCTCTAAGACCATCCAGCAACCTCCAGTGCACCTTCTTTGTCTTGCCACATGGACTCGACTGAGTTTCTCTTACGGGGAATTGCACTAGCGTTCCCAGGGCTCCCATGGCAATCTCTGTGAAATACAAGTTCTCAGGCGACGCGCTTCTGGGGGTAGTGATCACAGGCGACTCCATGACCCTCACAACAGCTGGTGCCTCACCCAGCTGCAACCCAGGACGTTCACTGCTTGAGGACCTTCCTCCCCTAAGGACGTTCTCTACCTGGGTATACTCTCTAGCTGAGTATGTTCCCCCACTTGGGGATGCTACCGGGTTTGAGGACGTTCCCCACGTAAGGACGTTTTCTGGCTGAGGGCGAGCCCTCTCTGGCTGAGGACATTCAGCAGCTGAGGACTATCTCCTATACCACTAGACTATGGCGTTTCCCTGGCTATCGTTGCTTAATGGCTGTCTTTATGCTCCGTTTTCTGTTTCAGATATTCTTAGTTGAAGAGCTTTTTTCAAAGACTCTCCTTTAGGTTAGAACTCTCCCTGGTTTAGGATACTCATTGGTTTAGGACACTCATTGGTTTAGTGTGCACCTAACTGTTTAGGACGCTGCCTGGTTTTCTATGCTCCCTGACAGAGATATTAGACCCTGAATCAGTGTTTTCCTATGATAAAGAGATTTCAGGCAACACTTAGTTTAAAAAATGGTCCGTGGATGAATGCAGCTTTGACGAGAGAAATGTTAATTCTCTTTTTGAGTGACGATACTACATATCACAGACAATAATTTTGTTCTAAACATTTAGCGACACCATTCTAGGCTGGGGAGCCCCATGACTATCATGACTACTATGGGAAAGTTCTCTGGCGACACTAAAATCTTTAATAATTTAACGACAAAATAAAGTTTCGTAAACAAAATTTTAGGATATAAAGTAAACTTTTATGACGGTACGTTACAAACTTTTCTGACGGTACTTTGGGTACAGTACAAAGTTTCTAGCAGCGGTCTGGGTATAATACAAATTTTTGCATTAGGATTTCTACCATAGTATTAAATTTCATGAAGAGACTTTAGGCTCATAATACATTTCCTGAGAATTGAGATTTCCACGAAAAAGTGAAATATACTCACACCGCTTTGGCAAAGTATATATTCGCGAAAATATACTTTCTCTATGATAACAGTGCTACACGTAATATCATGTCTACAGTGTAAGTTGTCGTCCCAAAAATATGAGAATGTCAGATGTTTCAAGACGCTTCGGTTACTGACACGTCCATCAAGGAGCAATTCGTGCAACTTCTTCAACTACAAACCATTTAGCAGTTTCACTTTTATTATCCCGTCAGTTTCGAAACCCAACTCTGAATCCCTCAGCTGCGCAATCATATCCTTTAAGAAGGGCCGCCTTTATACCCTCATAACATTGTGCCTCACGCTGTGGCAACTGATGATAAATTTCTGATGGTCTTCTCCGAAGTAATGAGACCGAACTCATGGACCACACATCTGCCGCTAAGAAATGGCAGCGGGGCTCTTCAATCTCTAAAGATGTACATCTATATTGTCTCACTTCTCGTTAAAAGCACGTAACTTGGGCAAGTTTGCCTTTTACACTGGATTCGTCTGCATGTGAAGTGTGGCTTGACGCGCCTCTGTCTTCTCTCTCAGTTTACCTCCATTTACGTATTCTCATATCCACTCTCTTTCTTTCTGTAACTCGATTTTTTTTTTATGTTAGTCGTGACGGTACGGGCAAATGAGGCCCTAATCAAGGCCGTCTCATTTTATCGACCAATCCCTAAGGAAGGATGAACTGCAGGGTTGACTGTGGACCGACTGCCGAGTTTCATCTTCTTTTAGCATCCCTTTTTTTGTATTTCTTCGTCTGGTAGTTTCTTCTTCTTTGGCAGGTCTTATATTTAACGCTCTGTTTTCTGGAATTCCAGCTTTACTTAGATTTCCTCTTCTGTAAGGTACAGTTGTACTTTTCCAACTTACATAGCTTTTATGATTATCATACAGTAGTTTTGTATCCCCAGGTCACGACCCGTACCTATAGCATTTTCTCTGATGTTAAATATGTGACACAACAGCACACAGCAGTCACTCCTGCTGACGCACCCGCATCACAGGGATATTTCATGATTTCTTCTGTTTTTGTAATGATTCGTCTCTTTTCATTAGAATCATCTATTTCATCCCTGCATTCTTCATGAATTCTCATTCCCTTTCCTTTTACTACAAATATACTCCCTTCCATTATCTCTTACTGTCTTTTCCATAAATCTTACGAAACTTTTATTACTTTTCCTTTAACTCTCCTCTTCTGCCCCTTGACTAGATGATTACAGGTGTATATAATGATTCAGTGTTCTTGAGTATTACCCTCACGCACTCACCATTATGGAGTCGTGTCTAGTAAGACACAATAATTAATTACCCCAGTACTCCGGCAGGAAGATAGTAGTGCAAGGGCATAATGCGTTTGTTTATTCATTTTTCATTTACCCCAAGGCATGTCAATGACTTCCCAGGAAGTGGAGAAAGGGATGAGAGATGTAATCGACGTATAACACGAGACCGTAAAAAGGAGACACGAGACAGAGACAGACGAGCAAAATGGGAAATCTGTGACTTGTAAGACGATATGAGGAGATAGAAACAGCAACAGGACAACCTACAGCAGCACAGAACTAAGGACCATGAACTGAGGATCTACGAGTAAAGTAGCCGGCAGCAGCGGCAACTGGAAACTAGTGCCGCGCTGTGTATCAGAAAATGTGAAGACGGCTCAAGAGAGGAGGGAGGTGGCCGGCAGCAGGGCAGTGATTGTGAGGAGAGTAGGAAGACAAGGCTGGGGGCATGAGCAGGTGTGTGGGGAGTGGATTGCAGCAGGAGGGGGAGGGGAGAGGTAACAGCACATGTGTGTGGGGTGGCATTAGGGAGGAGGAGGTGGAGGAGGAGGAGGAGGAGTTGAGGCACATGGGCTGCAGGAGGACAGGATACGTGGGCAACAGGCGGGAAGAATGTGTGTGGGAATACCAGAAGTGGAAGGTGTGAGGTGGGAAGGTAATAGAAAATGTGAGGGAAGGTGGGCGGATGGGCGGCAACGGGCAAACTTGGGTGATGGTTGTGGTAGGGGTGGTGTGGACAAGTCCTCCCTCCCCTGTTTGTGGTGGAGTTTGTTCGTGTACATCTGCTTGTGGCAGGGTTAATGTGGGCAGCCCTCCTCCTCTGCTTGCGGTGGGGGTAGTGTGGGCAGGCTTCCTGCATGTGATAAGGGTGATGTGGGCAGACCCCCTGCCTGTGGTGGGTGTGGTGTGGGCAGATCACCCATCCAGACATCCGGGACGCCGCCGGGTGGACTTCCCTGCCTTCCAGGTCTGCTCTTCTTTACTCTATCAGTTTTGACGCTCCTAAATCCTCCTCCCTGGAACATAATGTCATTCCTTTCTTTCCTGTATCTATCAGTCATTCTCTATCATCCCTGTTCTCCAACACAGTCATTATACCTACCCAGTTACGCATATAAACTTGACTATGTAATTCTCCAATTCTGCGTGGGAGCTCACCTTAACCATGCCATAATTGGGATATCACAAAAGGCTTATAATGAAAGACAGAGATTATGCTGGAGGAACCCGAGAGCCAGCCATCAGGCGCAGGGAATCTCTACCTTCGTATTAATTCCTCAAGGTTGTGGCTATTGTATATACATGAGGTGCCACCATCGTGCACAGGCCTAGCCACGAGTCTGCCTAGAGCCAGGGTGGTTATGAAGATGTTACTAGACAGCCAAAGGATTAATGCCAGCTGCATGTTTCTCTCCCATCTTCTTTATGTTTTCTCTTCCTCTAACCGTGCTCCCCCCCTACCTTTTCTAACTGCTCTTATCTCCCTCTCCCCATCTCTGGCTTTTCCTCCCCCATGCTGTATTACAGAGTCTTCTGGAATATCAAGCTCATGTCGCTAGACAGATACAGAACTGCAACGGATGCGAGGATAGACTGTTCATGTGTAACAGGGATATACACTCAGTGAGGGTTTATGCATTTCTTCACCCGCCCGACACATGAAGCCAAGCAGCTCACCTACACGGGGAGGAAAAAAACAATTTAACAACAGTGGTACGACTCCCTCAGAACTTAATTACTGCACCAGAATGCAAGCTTCGCACACCAGACGCTTCTTCCCTGACCCCAACTCCCACACACAGCACGAGTGATTCCCCTTACTCCTTCTCCTCCTTTTCTTCTTCCTCTTCTTCTTCTTGCCCACACCCCACTGCCTCCCTCACCTCTATCCCTCTATTTTTCTATCAATTCTCACTCACATTTTCTCCTTCTCTCCCCATTACTCTTTTCTTTGATCTCCGTAAACTCTCCTTTTTCCACTTCAGCTGTACAAACTCTCTCTGTCCATCTCTTTCGTATCCCTTCACTCCCTTCGCACCATCCTCAACTCTCTCTCTCTCTCTCTCTCTCTCTCTCTCTCTCTCTCTCTCTCTCTCTTAGTTATTCTTCTCCTCCACTGTTCCCTGTCACCTCTACGTTCTTACCATTTCCTATCAAACGCCATTTTCCACAGGAACCTCTCCCTCCTTTCCCTACCTCTCACACACCCTTTCCTCCTCTCCCACTCCATCCACTCTAATGCCCTCTGGTCATGACCTCACAAAGTACCAGCCAGCCAGCGAACCCTGCCCACCACTTCCGTATTCTGTTACACAACATAAATGATCCAGCAGACTTGTAACCCTTACCACACACACACACACACAAACACAGA
>JAUUDW010642243.1:0-18345 GCA_032361385.1 Panulirus guttatus
AAAATGTATATATTTATATGAATAATGTAGGGACTTACATGGACTCCAAAGCTGGTCTGATAAATGTTTGATGAAATTCAGTCAAAATAAGTACAGAGTAATAAGGATGAGACACGGTGAAAAAAGGCCATGGCACAGTTATTATTTTGTGGAAAATAAGTTACAATAATCAGTATGCGAATGAATGCGAGGAGGTAGCATTGTGCCTAACCTGTTTCCAGAGCTCCATATCAAGAGAAGTGTTAAGGAGACACATTGTCTGCTGGCAAATATTAGAATTGCATAATCAGTTAAGGAATTACTTGGCAAACTGTTGGCAACATATGTGTGATGCCTGGTATCAAGTGCCTAACTATCCATTGATTCATTTAAATGGTGTTCAAGAAAAAACAAATTATATAATATTTACACAGAAAAAAATGAAAAAATTTCAGTTAATATCCTCAAACCTCCTACAACAATACATGGAAAGTTCTCAAGCAAGTCTTGTGCAGGCATGTATCCAGGATTTGATCAAGGTGGGGGCAAATTACAAACTCACCAAGATAATGCTGAAAAGCTCAAAACAAGAGTGGTATATTGAAACACGTTGTATCTTAGAGAACTTAGCCATTTTTGACTTTTTAAAAGTTAGTGTCATCACAAATATTAGTCAGATTCTTTGAAATCTGAACACAGCTGTAGCAGAAAATTAAATTCAGTTTGAACCTGGTAACTATTTTTGAATGACAACAATATTATGATAATTGACAGCATGAAACAGTTGATACCAATGACTGGACACATTTGTTGCATTAATGATTAGTATAAATCACTGAAACAGTTAATGAGACATATATACATTTATCTTTTCTTTCAAGGGACTGAAAGTTTTAGCATAACTGCAGAAATATGATTAGATTGTCTTTATCATTAGGTTTATTGCATCTTTATGGCTCAAGGGGAGCTATTACCCCCCCCCTTTCCATTGGATATTCACCTGGTCTTGTGCTTCTGGGAAGAAAAGCAGGAAGAGCATCAGATCTAGGGTGATTAATGTATTTTCACTAAAGGCAAAACTAGTTTTTGTGTTTCCCACATGAATACTTAGATTAATGATGTTACTATATTGTAATGCATGTTTCTTGGCATTTGATTTGTATTTTTGTATGAAAATTAGGTTGAGAATGTAATCTCTCATCCCATTGAATCCTAAGGTAAAATGGGATTCACTTCTCTGTGATTCCATTAAGTCATGTTTTCCAGGAACACACCTCCATCATTATGCAGGGACTTGGTATGTTTGACCAAAACATGAGAGTGCTTTTCAAGTCTAATCATCACAACAGTAGAAGCACAAAGGTTTAATTGAGAGTCCAGTGAAGTTGACCAAGGTGTTACCGTAATTTACCTTTTCACCACAGCAGTCTTAATGTCTGCTGTACAATCCATGTGTTGGAGATTCTCAAATGTGCAAAATTACAGTAATTTTGTTTTTAACAATAACACATTTTTGTAAATAAAATAATTTGCAGCTTACCCCGGTGAAAAACTGCTTATGTTTACTATAACCCATCTAAGTTTTGTTACCACACAGTACACCAGTGGTACTGTCAGGAAAATATAGTGAAATTTGTAATACTTTTGGAAATCTTAGTGTTACAGTTGAACAAATATGATTACTAAAGGTTATCATCAGTAATGATAATTTTTAGTAAGAGTTTCACAGCATCACAGATTACTGCAAAATGAAAGGGCTCAGATTTCAACACAGACCTCTTCAACCATGGTAAGGAAAAATTGAGACAGTAGCATTTGGCACCAATGCATGGAATGCTACTATAAGCATTAATGTTTGTATATGTTGCCCTGAAGCAGAGTTGGGTGATTAAAGAATTTTGGTCTTGTATGCACCAACTGTAGGGAACAGAAAATGAAATACCATCATCTAGATGCACCAGCCACAATGAATGAGTTAAGAGAGCTGAGCTACAATGAAAGGCTGAGAACTACAAATTTGTCCATCACAGAGTGAAGTAGCTGGAATGATATGATTTCAACGTTCAGAATTCAGAACCCATTGGGTAATGATGACCGAACAGTTCCTTGTGAGATTCAATTGCAGAGTAACCATAGGTCATAAAAAGAAGTTAGGTGAGATGCTTATTAGAAAGGATATGAAGAGGATCTGTGTTAGTTTAAGATTGGTGAATAGCTAGAATAAACTAAATGATGAAACTGTAAATACTGGCAATATACAGTTGTTTAGAAGTCTATGTGATGGTAAAGAAAGATGGAGAGATGGGGTCCTGCAATAGTAGATGGAGAGATGGGGTCCTGCAATAGTAAAACTCTCTCCCATGTACTGTACAAATAAGTAATTACAGAAAGGGTAGGATTGCATGAAAATAACAGAGGTGATTAGTCTGATTTATATCCCTGTAGCATCCTAGATCCTTATAACTTGTATCAAAGTATTTACTGTTGATAAGGTTAACTTTTGTAATTGCATTTTGTGTGATATTCAGTATTATACTTAAGAAAATGAATTTTTGCAGAGTACTATTTTTCTATGAAAAAAGGATATCATAAACTGGGAATTTAAATTATATTCTGTATTTGCAGTACTTAATGCAAATAAATATTTTAAACTTTCATATCTCAATTTTTTCATTGCATTTCCCACTGCTGGATTACATATGTGATTACTCACGGCAACAAGCAGTGGGCACATTAAAACAAGTACTCACTTCTGCACCTACCTTAGTGTTTCCTGATTTCCAGCAACTATCCTTTTTAGTTAGAGGTGCTAGTGCAAAATGGGTTGGGGCAGCCCAAATGCAGAGAATAGTAGGACAACTACATCCCACAGCTAATGACAACAGAACACAGAACAGAGAAAAATTGCACGGTTACAGAGCAAGAAGCATTAACTATAGTTTGGGGACTGAAGTATTTTAAGGATCTTATTAACCGTTACCCAGTTCATGTGTTTACTGATCACCAGTAGAGATATTCCGAAACTGATGATCTACAGGAAGGTTTGTTAGATGGTCAATGACTGTATAGAATTTCAATCTAACTATAGAGTACATAGCTAGAAAACAGAACATTGTGACAGATGTATTGTCATGGAATGTAGCCCTGATAACTGAGTATCCTATCCTAGATATAGATGAGCTAAAGGAGGAGCAATATAATGACCAAGTCTGGTCACAGGGGATTAGGTACTTACATATATAATCTCCTAACCTTACAATTAGGGAATTTTTTCAACAGGATGAAATAATGTAGGGAAGTAAAACAAGGAGCACTTGCTCAAACAGTTTTACAGTTTGATAAACCAGCTAGCTAAGTACCCCAGATGTTCATGATTCATAATGTACTTCAAGCAGCTCATCCAGCTAAAGACAGATGCATTAGGTAGATTCAGTTGAAGTACTTTTGGCCTGAGATAGCAAAGCAGATTGCACAGTAAGTACACAAATGTTCCACATGCAATCAGCATAAAGGTAACACAGTAGTGCCAAATCCAGTTTGATGAACCCTGAGGTCGAGGAACCATGGAAAAGAGTTTATATGGATGTACTATCAGGATGTTTTAAACTTGTCAGGGAAATAATTACTTGCTTATCATGAATGATGAATTTACTTGATACTGCAAACCAGTTCCACTGCCATATAAAACTATTAAGACTGTCATCAAGGCATTTAAGGAAAGCATCTTGGATCGCCACAGAGCACCAAGGGTTTTAAGTACAGATAATAAGAGGAGATTTTAACAATAAACTCGAAGAAGAATTATAACATAAAGGGCAAGTAGAGAGTTTGAGTTGTAAGGTGTTAGAGTAACTAACTATTGATTTTCAGAAAACTCATTGAATGAAAGTATCTCTGAATGTTTTTTAAGGTGCCATTAATGCTTCATATCATTCCACAATAGGTGACACCCCATTTTATGGATATGACAAGAAATATCTGTATGACCTATTGATGTCTGAAACACAAAGTGTATGATACTGATAATTATGTAGCATATAAGTTCTCTTGTACCCAACATGCACACCAACGAATTAGAACATTGGTGTAGCAACACGGTAGTTCACGGAAGTTAAGAATGGGCTAGCTAGACTAAAGCACATTAGAGAAGGTAACTTATTAATGGTGAAGAAATTTAGTGCTACAGGAGAAAATAATAGGTCAGCACCACAATTCACCGGACCATATAGGGTACAGCAACACATAAGAGGACGTAAATATAAATACAGACATTTAGATACACAGGACGTTTGAGAAGAGCATGCTGACAATATAGTTACTTAACTACAATGAGGACCTTAAGCCTGGTACGGTGGGTGACCTTTGTCACAGTAGATACTTTAACAACTACACCCAAGCATGATATATCCCTACAACATTTTCATGATTTATGTCTAGACCCACATGCATATTATAATTAACAGCTGCATCCACTCTCCAGATTCATCATGGTTGTTTTCCAGTATTAAGACATATGTATCCAAGATTTTGATACATATGTATCCAAGATTTTGATACCATGATTAACTGTCTTATCTACATCTCTGATGCCCATTCCCTCTGGAAACTCCCATGAAGGGGGTGGCCACGGCAAAAGAACCCTGATGGAGCTGGGCAACACCTTCCCCTTCTGTTCTGGATACTCCAGAAACTTAGAGAATCTATCTATCCCCTTGAAGCAATGAAATTCAAAGCTTTTCACAATTTTGAGCCTGTGCTGCAATAGCAGCACCTTCTAAACTTTTTGGTTACAATGCTGCCATTGTGTAAAAATGATTTAGTAAAGACTTTAGTTTTTCAGCTAGACCATTAAGAGACATACTAAGTGGCTGAGAGATATAATGTACACCTTGTGTAGATATTAAGTATCGGTGCTACATTGTAAGACTGCTGGCTGGAATTCAAAATACGACGCATGCGCACTGCAGTCGCTCAGCGTCTATTGTCTCAGTACCGGCTGGGAGTTGGCGGGTACCATTCACGGCACGCTGCGGCCGGCATCCCCACTTCAGTCTCTGTCTATATTGTTAATAAACGGGAGCTTTAACATCCTACAGCTTTAATACGCCACCATTCTATCCCATCCCCGTCAACACAGATGGTCAACCATTTGTTGCCTGTCCTTTCTTCAAGATATGGATATTGTCCTCATGTGTTGGATTGGGTTATATAAGTGGGATTTAAGGTTTTCATGAGGGAAGCATAAAAGGTGCGATTGATTAAACCCTCGAAGAATACGTGGGTTTAACCCCTCTGATCTTAACAAGTCATATGAGGTTTGATTTAGGAAATTGTAATTTACTTTTGTGGAATGTTCAAGCGCATGATTCATTTTCTCGACTCCATATGTAGTTCGCTTAATTATGGTTTCATTGCAGTTATTCGTTTATGCAGGTGTGTAGAGTGGTTACGGTTTCTATTGGTTTCCGCGGAGCGGGATCATTTGAGATTATGTCAGATGCTGATTGAGATCGAGAAGAGATTTGTTTCTATTGCGGCTGCAGTGGCGACGACCTGTTCCTGCGTCATGCTCCAAGAGCGAGGGGTCCAGGGTGTCGCCAGTTGCTTCATACCCACGAAGCAATCGTCCCACAGTGGCCTTATGCTCACCTGTCCGCTGTGCCACCTCACAGTTACTCAGGCCGCTGTCATGAGGTTCATGATGGTACCTCGTTTTGCACTCGGAAGTTCGCTGTCTGTTTATTACTTTCATCGCCAATGGGTAGCCTGATTTCACTGTAATATGTCTGTGACACTTATGATCACGTTACATGTGAGTCGACTCCGTACCCGTTTCGCTCTTAAGTCGAAGCATTCGCTCTTTCTTAAAGATGCACTAATATCTATTCCTGCTGAATGGCTCACACAGTATTGGGTATATTCCCATTCGCTTATAATCATACTACCAACCAAGCCGCACATGCCCGTAAACCTTAACGCGAGTTACTGGTGTTGGTAGTATATCGGTAGTCATTTTTCCGAGGCGTGGTTGATGGTACCGAGTCCTACCAGTCTTCTACAGTTTCTGTTACTTTTCTTAGTCGCTCATTTCCGTTTCCTTCCAACCCTAGGGTTGTACTAATCTTTTTAGGGACTGTATACAAGGTACTGTATCATTCTTCTCACACATACGTATACTTAAGTAGAAACAAAAAGAAACCATGATATTGAGTGCTTCATATCATTATACCAGAGAGAGAAAATAAGAAGACATCGTATAGGATACATTAGAAATTCAGGTAAGACGTAAGAATGAGATGCTGAAATTATACAAGGATATACACACGGTGGGTAAGGTTGCCATGGTAATATAATTGCACTGAGAGTCCAGCCGCAAATCTTTAATCTTTTCGAACACCTTTGAGCTTTGCCCAAACATTCCCCGTTTACAGTGGAACCTCATATCACAGAGAAATCTTATATTTACTTGCTAATTGGTTCAGGGTATTACTTTGAGGCGCACGCCCCATAATAACTGATATATGAGTCTGATAACAAGCTACTTTTTTTCTCCCAAGTAGCAATAAGAAACTTGCGCTGATATGATACTGTTCTTAGAACTAGTTCATACCGCCTTCAGCCTTCCTTGACTCGGGTTTTGTAAAAATTTGTTCTCTTGCCTCTACAGGTCTTGCAGGTTTGTGCCTAGTCCTCAGAGTCGAACTCCGCCTCCCTTCCCAACAATACCTCGCGTACTCATCCATAGTGAAAGCTTAATAAGCCTCCGGTGTTGTACATAAACCAGTAAGCGTGACCTCATGGGTTAAAGGGACACCCGACCTCTCCTGGACAAGACCGGTTGGGCCTCTCTTAGCCTAATAGGTCACAGGAGGTGGCGAGTGATCTCATTCCCTCTATGTGTCCAAACTATTTCAACCCACTCTCTTCAGCTCTCTCTACCATACTCTTCTCATTACCACAGTTCTCTCTTATCCTGTCATTTCTGACTCGACCAACCTTCCTCACACCACATATTGTCTTCATACATTTCATTTCCAACACATTCACACTCTTTCGTAGATTCTCGTATACAGTCCGTGCCTCGCATCCATGCAGAACCGTCGGGACTCCTATTACCCTCAAACGTACCCATCTTCGCCCTCCCAGACAGTGACCTATTTTCTCTACACATTCCTTAATGCTCTGAGGATCTTCGCTTCCATTTTCCACACAATGACTCTTTTCACGTTCGATAATTCCAATCGCTGCCATGTCTACTCCCAGGTATTTAAAACACTTCACTTCTTCCACTTTTTTTCCCCCATTCAAACTCATATTCCAACTATCTCGTCTCTTTGCACTGCTAAACCTAAAAGACTTTGCTTTTATCAGCATTTATTCACCATCTTCTTTCACACACTCTCCCAAAGCCAGGAACTTATCTTATGTACAGTTCCTCACTCGAATCTGACACCAGCGCTGTGTCATATAGCAGGCAATATATGACACACAACCCGACAACCCGAGTCTTTGTGTTGAATAAGTGCATATAAATGTTCTTACTTGACGGCTATCTTCGCCACATAGACGCCATTAAGACGTCATAATACACAAGAACAATAGTCTTTGATGATGGTGTGAAATTTCTTTATTACCTGTGGATCGGGTGCATCAGTCTTTCAGTGACTGAATGGAATTACAAGATACGTCATTCTTGTTTCATCAATCAGATCTGATATTCGTCTTTAGCTTTTATTTGAAAGAAAAAAAAGAATTCGTTTGAATATGCTGCTCATTCTGGTTTAGAGAATTCTTGCCACCAAATATTGCCGAATTTTTCTGTTTGATTATCCAGACACAATGATAATGCAGTAAGTTACTTCGCTTAGTGTTTTAAAGTTATAAAGCTAGAGCTTTTGAACCCAGCCTTTCTCTAGATCATCTCGGTCCAAACTATATACGCAACGGATCCTACAATTAATATCTTATAAAAAGATATTTTTCCTTACACAGTAAATAATGATTGATATGACAATCAAGGGAAATAATTGGGGCTGAAACAAAATCTATTCATATTATGGTAGAACATATGGAATAGGATAATTGGAATAATCAAACACAGTCAGCAAGGTTTACCTATACAGATAGATATATAGAAACAGATCAGTACAACCGGAGCTGAGACTGGACTCCAGTTGGTCGTGTGTCAGAGTAAGAACTTCTTTGATTAATTCCTCCAAACAGCAGTTCCATATTAGGTACGTAACATTATTCTTTTACGAGCACAGCGAAGAATGAGTGTTTATACAGCCAGCCGAAGGAGCGGTTATATTCAGTATGATATTAGTATCTATTGAGATTGAAAAGGTACAGTAATGCACGTCTAAGAATAGGTCTTTTGTTCAGTACACGTTGAGTAATGCGTTTGCTACAGATGGAAGGCGCATTCATCCACTTGGCAACACAATCAGTCTGAGTACAAGGACCCACCCTTGATATATACCAAAACAGTTTTTTTCCACTCACATCATGGTTTGGATACATCTTTATTGCGTACACTCTGTAGATTACATTCATAGTCTGAGATCTTTCTTTTTTCATTATGTTATTCCTAACTCCGTTTTCTGTTAGCATTTGGGAAAGTTATAGCAGGGTCAACTGTCTAGAGTACAAAGCCCAAATGCTTCTCTGGGTAATTGATATGTATGGATTTCCTTAATGATTCATTACTGATATTCCTTCCATCTTGTCGATGTGTTTCAATAGAATGTAATGATGTTTACCTGTACTAAAAGACCATGAATTTTATACGGTCCGTTGTTGCCTTAAATCAATTTCCTGAAATTTTAATGGTAAGGATAACAGAGAAACATCAATAATTTCTAACTGTAATTCAAAATTTCTAGTCTAGATCGTTTTGCATAATTTTCCTCTTTTGATTATTAACATCTATAACTTTCGAAGATGCAGATGAATTTTAATAATTATTCTTATGCTTACAGTGATACAAATATGTCATTTGAGCATAACAGGAATAAACTCTTTAAAGAAAATATTGTGGTTCAAAAAGGACATACTGATGGAATGAAGCCAGAGTCATCTCCAAAGACATTGTCAAAGAACTCATTCGCTACGGTGCAGCGTGAACCAATGTCGTCAAGAAAAGTACATGTATATGGCGTCTCCATTTTTCAGGGGGAAAAACCTTGATTTTTAGATTTTGATATCATTTAGCAACAGGGTTTTGGGATTATCAATAACATGAGTTCCAAGGGAAAAGTATCAGCCATATACAGTGTCATTCCTGTAAGAAATTTTCATTATCGATATCAATGGTAACAGTTCCAATAGTGCATTATCAACGTTTTCACCAATGAAAGGTCTCACAGCAAGGCAACAGTGATATGAGATATTAACCCTTAGGTCGAACGTCATCAACGGTGTCAACAACGGAGTTGTACTAATGATAACAATAGCATACTACAGCATAGCTACTTTAAAACTGCAATCCTCAGTAGAATAGCATCAACAGGAAGAGCTCATACAAAACAGCATCATTGATATCTAGAGTATAAGCTCCTGGACAGAGGCGTTAGCGATATCAACCACCAAAACTCTCAAGAGAAAGAATCGCTAGCTTATGAACGAAGCCCCAACGGACATGCGTCAAAAAACATTGCTCCAACCAAAAGAACATCAGAGTTTCTGACGTCAGAATGCAAGATAAGGATATGAACGGTATTGAAAGTTTGTAGGCTACTCGAAGGGAAGGGCATTAACGGTATCTTTCACAACGGGAACTCCATTAAGAGGCACTGAATTCCACCTGTACCATTCAGGTTTCAGGTATCCAACCAAACCATGAGAGAATAAATAGAAAAAATATTTGTTAAGTATATAGTTTCAAGATGATGATAGTCTCTTTGTTTTGAAGACATAATGCTTCAGGATGATAAGTGGTGCATTTGCAAACTTTTAAGAGAGGAATACAAATGTTTCGTCTTTATATGAATCAAAGCTCAGTTATAAGGAGACCTAATCAGAAGGTTGCAACACACACATACACACACACACACACACACACACACCATGCACACACACACACATGCACGCACATTGTGCAGGGTATTTATACAGAGCATTGAAGCGCTGAGGATAAGATATTTCTAAATGCGCGCAGGGCTCTGGTTGAATAAGAAAAGACGAAAAAAAGAGAGGAGAGCGCCTATCAGTTCAGAATAACTTTAAGAGTATAATTCATGCTGCACTTTACAACAGAAACAGTTGACTGCAAAATATCCTTTGTGTCCGGGCCTGACCATGGCGACCCGTTGAGAGCCGGATGCTGCCATGTATTGTGGCCAGCCTATAAACTCCTCCGTCAGACGACTCTGGCAGGTTTAACCATCGACGGACATGGATTTACAACCCTGGTTTAAAAGTCCATTAAATCATCAGTCGACATGAACTATTTGCCCACGGGGCTCCCCGCCCGACCGGTTGAATTTTTCTTCTGCTTTGAGGAACCAGCCGAATCAACTGGTCTTAAGCTATGACTAATTTGACGTGACCCCCAAAGCTGACCCGACCCAACTTTACGGGCACCTTTGGATAATGAGGAAGAGGTGGGAGGGGTATACTGTGTTGGTGGAGGGATAGAACGGCCCGAAGAGAAAGGGTGGGAGGAGAAAGGACGTGGGAAAGGAAATGAAAATTGGGAAAAAGAAAGGGACGTAGGAACCATTAGGGAAATGGGAGATATACCTGACGACAGACAAGACTTGGCAATGCATTTGTTATCGTTGGGAGAGGAAATGGAAGGTCATACCTTGTGGGTCACCTAGTCTGGATCAGACAGGGGAAGAGTGAGTCCTTTGTTGTTGAGAGGAAAGATGAGGTGAAGACTGGAGGTCAAGCCTGTGTATTGGGGAAAGTTAGCGCTACATGTAAATGAGGTTGAATTCTAGGTGTGAATACTGATAGTTAGCTGGAGCAGATAGATAGATCTTTGTCCCCCAGTGGTGGCCGGATCATACATGAGAGATAAAATATGGATTAATGATAAAGGAAAAGGTAGGAATGGATGTGACTGTTGGAGGGGAGGTACGACTTCTTATCTGATATCAGCAGTATTTGGTACTTCTGCCTTCAGGTCTTTCAACTGCTAAGCTCATTATGGCCGTCAAATGTCACTTCATTACCACAAATCGAAAAAACAGTACTTTATTACTTTCTTCAGGTGTTCAATTCTTTCATCATATGAGCCCCCGCTGCATATATGTCCCTTGACTTTAATGGATGAAACCTGGATATAAATCTGTTTGTCTTCCAATCTTTGTATGACCACTTATATTCACACTCTCTTCATTCAAACAGTATCCTTGTTTTCAATGTATCAGATCCCTTTCTCCTAACTGTCTCACTCTTGGATGAAATGTTCTTGAATTGAATTCTTTTAGCTATCGGAACCCATCAACGCTGTCACTGATATAATTTATCGCTTTGTTGATATCCCATATTTACTCACGTCACACACGCACCAGTCCCGCTTTATACTCGATTCCATGACACTATATTGCTCATTGTCCTCCCTGCACACTCTCTCCCAGCTTCCATGTTTCACAGAGTCCTACTTATCAAAATTGATTAGGTTCCTCTGTTTCACATATATCCTTCTGTCTCGCCTTCAGCACAACGTTTCAGCTGTTGCGCTAGTTTCTGATACTCTTGTATCCGCTCACTTGGGTCATACATATTGTATTCATTGAACTAGACTACCTAATACAGCTGATACAGTATTAACTAGACATTTCGCTTCACCGCGACTATGTTCCTCAAACAAACAAGGTTAAATCCTCCATTTCAGTATGACAGTAGGAGCGTATTTGACATCTTGGTCATTCCTTTCCCAGTTCTTATATAATATCAGCAGTAATGACTCACTTTTTCCCCATATTCACATGACAGATCCCAAGCCATTGGCTCCATGACAGTTCCAGTTACAGATGTGTTCAGATGACAAAACGTAAACAATTTGAAAGTAATAACTGGGCTATCCACTGGTAGAATAATAGTTATAAGCTCTCTGAACACAAAACAAGGATATTTTTTCCGCTGATAATACCTTTGCATTACTTAGATCAGTAACAATTCACATATTAAACGGCTGGCTTCAAGATTAAGACTATCACATTGTAATTCTTTTACGTTGATGAGACTTTCTCAAACCGCTTCCCACCTCATCAATGAGTGATCAGCTTAAATTACATATGTGTAGCCTGATGAACCTCATTATCTTCTAGATTAGTTACTGATAAAAATCAATTGACGAATCAGTCCTGTTCTAGGTTATCAGCTGCCGTGAGAAACAAAACTTACTTCACGTTTAACACTGCCACCCTGCTACACTGATTCACTGCACTTGAAAATTTGAGATATATTGGGCAAAGCTCCTGGTTACTTTAGTGAAGTATGGAGTATGGACTTTTTACTTGATCATAACTCAAAAAAGCAAAGGTCTGGGATTTTGCAGATAGAGGCACGTAGTGCTGGAGCTTGTATGTGGCTTAGAAATCCAGTTACAGTTTAAGGTGAAATTGACTGAAGAGTAACAGCTGACGTTAAGCCTCGTAACTTTCACAATATTTGGTTTCTTAAACATCGGATATCATTTTCATCTCTGAATTACAATATGCAAAAGTTTATCTTCATTTCATAATTCGCTGGATTCCGTGGATTGCAGCACAATGTATTCCGCACAGTAAAAAATAAATCAAAGTTTTTTCATTTGCAACATAACTAGTAATAACGGAATTTGGTGTAGACCAAGACTTCTTACTTTAGTATCAACTATTGGTATAAGTATTTCAACATATATCGGGTTACAATAGGCAAGTGAAGATGGGGTTTAATATCGGGAAGAAAACACGATCGGTTGAGAAGAACCGGATCCTATATGTGTATATTTATACCTCAAGGTGAGATCGAGAGCAGGATCAAGCAAGGCGCGTCATGGCCTTTGTTCTTTTGTATGATATTTTCTTTGATAAGATAAATACATTAACCAATTTGAATAGGCAGGAAGTGGGTTTCATGAGCCGGTAAACTGTATTAGCCTTTAAGATTAGACAAACACAGTCATGGTGCTCAGTACCTAAGTCTTAGTTGAAGGGCCTTTCAGTGCTTGTTGCTACAAGCAGTGCACTTAAATGAAATCATTTACGATAGGGAGTCATTGTACTCTATATAATGTTTAACCATGGTCATGTCTGCCTTTTGTAAATGAAGTGGAGCATAAAAGTGCTTTATTTTGCAACGAAAAGAAGAGTTTATTTGACAGATAGTTCATTATATAGCTTTCTCTCACGTGTAGTTGATGATGATCAAAATATCCCAAAAGCTGGAGGTCGTAATGGAACGAAAAATACCGAGACTGAAAACCCCACTAGACATAGTGAACTGTCGTGTTTCATCTCCCACCGCTGGTCGACGATTGAGTGAGTAGGGCGCTTGATACCCGAGGATCCTTGCTTTTCCAGCGCTGTGGTATACTCACGCCGCACCTCCATCATCCGCGGACCACACAAGAGATCGAGGTGAGGTTGGGTCAGGAACCAGTGCGCCACACTGACATTGGGAAGAGTGGAGGTGGTTCGAAGTGGGAGTGGGATGGCTGGATGGAAAGGTAGTGACTGGAGGAAGAGACAAAGGAAGGGATTCGGTGGGAAGGCAGAAAGAGAGGTAGAAGATGATTGGTTGGGAAGAAATGGGTTGATTTAAGCAAGAGTGAAGTGAAAGAACTAGATGAACTATATTTATTGTAGTGATTTGTTGAGAAAGTAGAATGCAAAACAGGGAATGATACTAACAATTTCCCAAAAACAACCAATAAAACATTAAACCACCCAAAACAAGGCCCGTATACTAATCATTGGGTGTAGGTTTATAACACCTACAGACACTCAACAAATAAAATCATTTCCAATATATACTCGCCTTAGTATGTTCGTCACCCAATTCTTTGTAACAGCACTAGACCTCCCTCACCCAAAGTATACAATAACCAGCCATCAACCACCAGGTAGAAATAAGAATATCACTGCTTCACACTTTAGCAACCTGTGCTCACAGACTTCCTGCTCCCCTAAAGACAAGTGACACTGAAAAAAAAACAGATGCACACTTTAATGACTCGACAAGCATGACTTCGCCACCCTGCCAACCCTGTCGTAAAATCTACCCTGCTGGAAATATATCGATCTGAAACTAGACCCCCAGGTATGTACGTACGACACTTTCTCACCTACGTTTTGATCGCCATTGATTTCTACAACACTACAACCACTAATTCACTGCAACACTACCACCACTAATTGCCCTGTACTCACCTTACACAAAAACACATACCACTTTCTTGATCTGTGATCCCACCTGGGGGACGTAGTCAGCTTCCTTGTATATAATCATTTATCTTCTAAAATTCAGATGTTGGTTTTGACTTCTTTGATAGTGTTTTTAACTTATCAACGACTCAGGGTAACTTATCAACATAAGTTAACTTTAGTAAGGCAGAAGTACCTTTTCTGGTAAAGATATTCGCCCAGATTATGATATCGTCTCTGTGAAATCAGATCGTTTCACGAAGCTAAGTGTGGATTCAGACAAGCATTGTAGAAAAGCTCCGCATCTCTGGCGTCTCTTCCAGTGAACAGATCCGGCATGAAAACCCCCTCAGATATACGACCACGTCGAGCCGCAAAGATAATCGCTTGTCCTTTAAAATGTAAACTTCGATTAAACAATGGCAATGGGCGATTGTTTCCGTGTAAGAATGGTTATCCACGCAGTTTGGGTGCACCGGCTTCAGTCGGGCGAAGTCGTTGTGGTTCTGTAAGTGCAAGATCGGGAATTCTTTCCACTAACGGCCAAATTAAAGCTTGTTTACTTCAGCTAGGTGGTTTCGGTATGTTAACCTAGTTTAGGTTAGGATAGTTTTCGTCAGATTAGGTTGATATAGTTTACTTAGGTTGCGTTAGTTTAGCTGAAGTTCAACAGCTTGCGTGAGTTTACACTAAATTGAGTGAGTTTTGTTTACTTTTGGTTTTGGAGAGAAGAGAATGGTGGAGGCGAATGGTCTTGGGAAACAGACTTTTATGAAGAAATACCAAGAGAGACTGAATAGAGAAAGGCAAAACGAAGCTAGGGTAGTGGGTGAGGAATGAGAGGTCTTTAGGGAAGCAGTGCTGGCATTTGCAAGAGATGCATGTGGCATGCGTGAGGTGGGCTGATTAGAAAGGGTAGTGAGTTATTGGATAAGGAAGTAAAGTTGCTAGTGAAAGAGAAAAGAGAGGTATATGGACTGTACTTATAGGGGAGGAGTGCAAATGACTGGGAGATGTATAAGAGATAGTGGCAGGAGGTAAAGAGGAAGATGCAAGGGTTGAAAAAGAGGGCAAATGAGAGTTGGGGTGAGAGTGTATTGGTAAACTTCAGGGAGAATGAAATGAGACTACGAAAAACTAGAACAAATGGGAACATTAGTGAAGATAGCAGCAAGTAGTGATGAAGTGAAAAGGAGATGGAATGAGCATTTCGAAGGACTTTTAATCGTGTTTGATTATAGGGTGGCAAATGTGGGATGCTTGGGTTGGGATGTTATGCGAAGTGAGACAGTCATCGAAAGTAATTTTGTGAAGAAAGAAGAGGAGGTGAAATTTTTGCGTAAGATGAAATGTGGCAAGGCGACTGGAGTGGCTGGTATTACAGTTTGAATTTCTGGAGAAAGGGGGTAACTGTGTTGTTGATGACACAGCAAAAATATACAACTTGACACAGCGCAAAACTGGCAGGAAGACAGAACACACGAATTGCAAAAAGAGAGAGCAAAACACTGATAGAAGAATTTGGTACGTATTTTCTAGCAGAGCACAACATAACGATCTGCCTGAGATAATGGGCTAAGCCAACAGCTCAAGAACTAGAACAGAATAGAGCAGAAGAACCTCACAAAGGCATCAGAAGAACTGGAGTAGGACTCGGCACAAGAACTAGGTTATGAACACAATGGAAAAACTTGCAGAAGAGCACCTCACAAGACCTGCATCAGGTTATGGTTACTTGACCTGCCGTAAGACAACATTGGTCATGTAGTCTGAGACGAGAAGAAAGTCGAAGCCGGATACCGCAAGTGACCATCGGTATGACACACCATAAGACATGCTTAAACACTATACTAAACCTGCAGCTGGACACGGAACAAGACATACCCCGTAAGCTTCTCCTCGCAATCGCAGCAGCATCGCACTTTCAGGATCCTACCCCAACGTTCCTGGTGATGACAATCTCCGCACCTTCAGGTGTCGAGGACCCAGCAACAACGCTCGAGACATTTGCAGAAGAATTCTGCCAGTTGTTTGGGCTATCACACAGGTGAATCAGGAGCCACCTACTTGTTCTAGAAAGTAAGAATGGATGAAGAAAATGAGAGATGTCGTTTGCAAGTAAGCAGTGGATTGAGGAATGAAGTAAGAAGACATGGAAAGAAAAAAGATATTAAGTAAGTATAAGAAGGGGAAAATGGTATAAAGTAGAAATGTGCATTTTAAAAAAAGACGATTTATGTGTGCTGTGGGGTATGATATTTCATTGCCGACAGCCAAGTGACAATGCACTGTGAACGCTGCTAATTTTGTTTGTGGGAAACAAGATAATCTCTTCAATTTTCCTTGGTAGTACATTCATTGGCACCCAAGGGCAGAAAGGCTGATAAAAGTGGCGGTAGACTGTCATCACAATAAAGATAGGTAAAGGTGTTAAGGAACTGCAAGCATTTATAAATGAGCTTTAAGGTGTTCTCTCTAAAACTTGCAAGGACTAAGTTTTTTCTCTATTCAGAAAGGTTATGAATTATCATTCCTGACTATAGTCATTCATTCATTACGCCTCCAACGTAAAACATATGGTATTAGGAGTAGTGCCTTAAATACATGGATTAATGAAAATTTGTAAACTACAGCTTAGCTTATGAGACTAAGAAAGCAAGGTATATATGCCTTCAGCGAGCGAATGCGATTCTACTTGTTGCTTGAGGTTAACAAGTAAGCTCTAAAGACCTACATGTATTATCCCAATGACTCAGAATCAGTTGTACTGAGACTATAAAAGTTGTATCATATTACAGTCTATAACTCATGGTAGGTACATATGATATTGTCTCGAAAACTAAACAAGAAATACCTTTTGAATATAGTCATCTTTCCTCCCAGTGTTAGCCTATGTAATGTTCTTTTTAACTTTAGTAAAGTTAATGAAAACAAGGGATCTTCATTCGCTCTCAGTTATGATTAATGGATTCTCAGTGGTTTTTGAAAACGTTCTTTTAGCATTTCCCATAGACTGTTGGTACCACGCTACCTGAAGTACCTTAAATAGGCATCAAAATATTGTGGAGAGGTAAAATTTTCAGAGGAGACTGAATTAACACTATACGTACCTTAAATGTCCTGACCGTGATTTCTTAGACTGGTATCCTGTTCCTCTTGCATTTCGCTGCTCTTTCCTACACGAAAAGACAGATCGGTCTGAATTCTGACTGGATGTGATGAGCATGTGCAGTTCATATCAAAACCAATCCGTCGGCATGATCAGCTGGTAATGACGTCCCCTGGGATGACATGCAAAGTTTTCGTGTTTTATCATGACCTCAAAAAGAAAGCTCGAAATATTAATGTCTGTAAGCAAGAGTGGAAAGACTCAAGAACAGGTTTACACTTAAGGGCACGGGTGATATCTGAAAAATCATGTCAGCCAGTCATGTGACTGCATTCATCGACAATCAGCCAATGAAGTGATCGAATTCATCGAGCGATGTCTATTCTGTATGACAGCAGTGACGCAGGACCAGTCAACGGTTTCTTGGATTCACTGTCTTAAACTCAGCATATGGTAAAAAAGTACCGTTCTACCAATTCTTTTTTTTCCTCATCTCTTGTTTAAGAATTTCTATTACTTAACGAAGAACAAAAGACATCCAGAAGATATTATAGAAATAAAAGAAACATATGAAGTCTCTAGCATGTCAGTATTATGCTGTCTCAACCCTGTCATAACTGTTATCAGAATAATTCATTATGTTCATGGGTATACTTCTTCCTTGAGTAAACAAACGATTATTTTTAATCAGATAAGTCATGAGAGAGAAGCAGCCCCGGCCACATAGCTCGTGTGTGACTCAGACGGTCCGGTAAAGGTGGGGAGGCTGTGGCAGGGTCCAGCAGGGTGCTGGTACCGGGCGATCAGGGTGTGGGGATGGCCAGGGTGTGGGGCTGGCCAGGTTGTGGGGATGGCTAAGGTGTGGGATGGCCAGGGAGTGAGATGGCCAATATATGG
>JAUUDW010642255.1:0-10887 GCA_032361385.1 Panulirus guttatus
ATGAATGTATGTGTCTCTTACTATACACAGTAGTTTGAGAAAATTGCAATGTACCCACATCCTTCAGACATCTGGCAATACACACACACACACACACACACACAAACGGTGTGAGTATGACAGTATAACAGATATGTCATACCGGACACACAGACAGGTGATAGCGAACTCGTGATGGCCTGGTCTACAGTTATCCTACCTTTTGGATACTCATCAGGTCCAGGCTGAGAAGAAAAAGACACAAAGGATTGCTGCGGTTCATGCCAGCCCCGGCAGTAATGACGGTGTCCACCCGCACAACTATTCGGCATTTCCAGGTTTTTCTCCTCTGCCACAAGGTCACGACCCACATGCCCCAGAGTACGCTATTTGCTGACACTTCTAGACGGCTCCTGCCGACTGACTCTCTCCCGTGTCCTTCGCCGGAGGGGTGTGGGACACAGCACACTGGGACTGACGGTCATGTTACTTGTGACTGTGGGAGTAACCATCCACAGTGACAGTTATGACCGTTGTAACTCAAGAGGATTAGTAACGGTTATGACAACCATAACTGCTGACGGGGATTGGATGGTGGTGAGTGATCATTCCGTTGGAAAATGTTGACACCTCAACAGAAAACATTAATGGGAGGAGTGACAACAGCAGCAGAGGTGGTGGTGGTGGTGGTGACAGTGAGGAATATGGTGCATGATAGTGACCAAGGAAACGCTATGGCAGAGACGGTGGATAATGAGGAAATATTAAGTCAAAGTTCAATAGGCTGTCCATTGTGACAACTTCAGCACATTTCAGTCACAGTTCTAACGTGTGTGTTACCCTTACATGATTATGGCTTGGGATCGGACCCATCCATGTAATCACTGGGTGAAAACATACCGTGCTCAGCCACCCATACAGGAAAGGAAATATGCAAGTTGAGATTGCAGAAGATGATGGCTATGATGCGTAAGGGTGATGGTGGTTGTGTTTATGTAGAGAGGAGGATGAAGGCTGCAGTGGGGCTGAATGTCTGCAAGAGAGGACAGACTGAAAGCGGGTCCAGTAACTACTGGGGCCCCGATAGCTCTGAGCTGGGAAAGTGAACGTGTTTGTGAAGCAATGTGAGAGGAGCAGAGGTGTTGTGGTGGCTGTGGTGCTGGGTGACAGTGGTGGTCCCACGCACCATTATATGTGTATATATATCATAATTACACCAAGACCAGTTTCTGTGAAAGAATCTTAGTGTTACCCGGGACAATTCCAAAGGCTCCTGCGGCCCAAGGCTGCGCTACTCCTTTGGAGTGAGAAGTACTGAATAGATGTATTCGTCTTGCTGCTAAAGAAGGTATCTAAATAGATTTTCTAGATACCACTATAGCAACATGTCGCACATCTACAGATGCCTGCATCTTGCGAAGCGTCTTGAGATGGCCATTTTGGGCTGCTAGGCTATAGGCAGCTACAAAGACTACAGCTAACTGTGATTCATTTGACTGCCGGGTTTAAAGCAGCTAGATCGACTAAAGCTAAGTCTTTGACATAACTGAAGGCCAGATCTAATGCAGCTAAACTTACTAAAGCAACATGATGTAACCGATTGCTATGTTGTAAGAAAGCTAAACCGATATGTCTAACCGTCGTCTATTGCTGTGTCCGAGTCTGTAAGCATAATACGAAAAGAAATATGTATTACCAGGTCCGCATCCGTCATACAGTTAGTTTCAGGAACAAAATTTATGGAAGAAAAAAGGAATACTTGAAAGCTGGGATTGAGCCGTGTCTAACGGGGAATGACTGAAGGGACACAGAGGAGCAAATCACGTCAAACAGAGTCCAAAGTCTTGCAATAAAAAGGGCCCGAGGAGTGGTCGCACACGTGGGCAGAGATGAAAGTGTTGCTGTCTCGTGACTGTTGATGAGTGACAGCGAGAGGAAACAGGCCCAGTGTGTCGTGGTCGTGAGAGCCAGTAATGTGGGTCATGATGCGGGAGGAACAGCAAAACATTACGACCACGCAGGTTCATGTGACGCTGTGTGGAAGTATGCTGATGTGTCACGAGTCCAGTAGAGGATCAGCGTCGGCGCCCACGGAGGGTGGGAGGGACACCAGGCACTTCGATGTTATGTAAGACGTGGAAAAGATTTGTCTTTAGGACGCTCCTGCACAGGCGAACAGAGGTGGATGAATGTTTGGGAATGAAGACAGGTTATGATATGTACTGAGGAACTGGAGGCAGGTAACGGGATGTACGGGAGAATGGGGGTAGGCGATGGGGTGTTCAGGGAAATGGGGGACAGGGGAAAGTAAGGTGTTACTAATGGGCTCAAGAAAAACAGGTAAGGGGTAAATGAATGAGGCAAGTGATGGGCTGCGGAGCGTGGAAAGGAGGACATTTGCAAAGGGAGAAAGGAGGTGAGGGGCTGTTGACAGGCGATGAGATATCAAAAAGGAAGGGGGGAAGGGGGTAGACGACAGTATCTAGGTCAGGGGAAAAGTAGGGTGATGGGTTGCAGGTGTTGATGGGTGTGGCTGGGGGAGGGGAAATGACGCACTGCACGGGAGTGGAGTTAGGCACAGTGGCTAGAGTACCGCCTAATCATGACAAAGTGGACGGAGAAGCTATAGACAGGATGCGATGGGTGAATGGTCGTCAGTCGGGTGAGAGGCTATAAGGTGGGTGAATGTCTGTGAGGAAAATGAGCGGGTGTGATGGATGAATGGCTGTGAGGTGGGTGAAGTGTAGCCGGGCGTGGGGGGCAGGGGTTTGGGTGAGCCGGGGATTGGTTGGTTGGTTGGGTACCTAGAGAATGACACAATATTCATCATGCTGCTAACGACGCCCGCCTTCCGACGTGTCGGCAGCGCGGGTGGTCAGGAACGTACTCCACTACTGCCAGACGGGCCCACCCTTCCTCCCTGACCTACCTACGCTCTCCTCCCTCAGTTGCCTTACAGGTCTGAATCCCGTAGGAAGTTTGCCCTCTCAACCAGAGGTGTATGTTAACTATCCATACTGTAAACTTTAACATGTTAAAGTATGCCCGCGATCTTAGGGCAGCGGGGACAGTCGAGGAGACTTGGGGCGTGGGAACCTCTAGCGTGTGTTCCAATATTCTCATCTTCCCACCTACTGATCCTCCAAAATGCTCATTCGACGCAAAATTCGATCTCCCGTAAGGTTACTGGTGAGGGGCTCAGCGCACAGCGTCCATCTAGTAAGAGCATTAACCTAATTAGGTCGGGGCGGCTGGCGAACTGTGGGATTTGTGTGCTGGTGGTCTGAAGCTGGACGAACCCCCACCACTCCGTCGTGACCCGCCAAAGTGCACTCGTATCGGGAGTCTGTAATTAACAACAGACATGTCATTTTCTCGGGCCGTTTGCTTGTGTTAACTGCCTCGTTCATGCTAACTGCCCGTCCACTGTAATCCACCAATGGACATGGTGGGTGGGGTGGGGATGAGGTGGAGATTCTGACTATAATTCAGGTCAACAAAACATTTGTGTCAGTGTAGGTGAAGGCTCTGTGGTGATAGTAACACCCTCCTCCCCCCTTCTCTACAGATACGCACAGACGAACACACACAACACACACAGTTATAGTGGCAGGTGCAATCCAGTTCTAACATCCTTCAGCTCTTGCACAACCTGTACACGAGATGAGCCCCATGAGCCACACACACATACACACGGACTCAGTTGGACTTGGGGTCAACGGATTACCTCCTCAAAACAATTCGCTAGCCATTCAGACCCGGGCCTGAGCGGTTTCTCTGTACGGTAAAGTCCCTCCTTAACCGTGATGGGCGCCGCCCTAGCCATTACTCGATCCCTAAGCCGTGAACTCTGAGGTCATCATCTCACAAAATACGAAATGCGACCCCTTCTAGAAATGTGATTTACCAACACATTTGTGGTAGTAAGTGAATCAGGAGAGTTAGCTGGTATCAAAATAAATTAAGAACAGATTCTATCACTATGAATCACATCAGTTACTCTATATACATTACTCTATAAACAGTACGACATAATGAATCCTTTCCATTAACAAACGATCCACTGAGACTGAATGAACCAAGACGGTGATTCGAGTCTGCATCATTTGCGTCAGTGTGAATGAACCTTCGCGCAGTAACAGTGACTCTACATTATACATGCATTCATCTGTGAATATGTAAAGGCATATCTGTACTGCATCAGGGAAACCTTCTATGAACCATTCGTCACTTCCCTAGAGCACATATCGCCCTCAACGTGAGGGAGTCACGACGACTTGCAAACCACTCCGCCATGTGTTCAGATCTGGTGAATCTTAACTCTTGGGACCCTGTTCGGGATCGTCGCACTGCCAAAGTGCATTTGTTTATTGATTACATAGGCTTTACATCGTCGTTAAGTACATGACAAAAACAAAGTACATGATAATATGTATTACTCGTGCCTCTCAAAGCAACTATACACAATGCTACTCAAACTTGTTTTCTCCCAATTTTGTAACAACTTAACAGATGAACAAGCATTCCAAGTCCCAAACAATCATTTACATTATCGTTCTGACGTCTCTGTAATCTTGAGCCAGCTCTGCCTCAGCTCTTTACGACTCTTGGTCAAAAGTTGGATCACATCTTTTGGTCTTTCGTAATGATCGTATCACACAAACCTGTATAATGAAAGAATCATTTTTCGCTGAATGTCATCAGCATAAATGACTAGTGAATAACTTATCACAAAATCCCTCTGACGACACAGCATCTCCCTCCCTTATGACACAGCATCTCACTGGCGATGCAGCATCCCTCTGGCGACACAGAATCCCTCAGAAGACACAGCATACCTATATAGCAGCACCACCATCCCTCTGGCGAAAAAGCATCACTGGCGACACACACACAGCATCCCCCTGACTACACATCATCTTCTTTACAAGCAAAGCATCCCTCTGGCGACACAGCATGACTTTCGACAGTAGAGCCTGATTAAGTCAAACTCTTAAGAATCGCCTCACTGTTTTGTAACTTGATCGTAGTACAGTAACACTATCACCTCTTTATGATTAAACTTTATCCCCAGAAGCACAACTTCCTTAAGACTACAAGCTCCCCTGGACTACTTAACTCCCCATGCCACAACTTTTCTAGGTTCATAACTTTCTTTGCCGTAATTTCATTTTAGAACCTTAAACACCTCGGTATTTCCGAAGCGCAACACAGCAATACCTATAGGCTAATATACAGCCTCCGTCTACATACAATTACCCTAAACCAATGCCTTTTGATCTTTACAAAAAACAGTTTCCCTCACCCACAATAGCCCCCTTTAGATGACAACCGTCCAAGAACCGCAATTTCTTCGGGGATCACAAACTCATGAGACCAAAAGCAACCATGAAATGATCTCTGATCTCACAGCTGCCCATAAACTACAACCTCTCCAGCACCACTTCTTGGACCATACCAGGACAATAACCTCCCAAGGACCACTTCACGAGCCACAACTGCCCAATAACCACTCCCACCCCAGAACCACAACCTCCCAAGGACCACTCCTTGAACCATAACTGCCCAAGAACCATTACCTTCCAAGTACCACGACCTTTCCAGGACCACTTCATGAACCACAACTGCCTATGAACCACTAGCTCCCCAGGACTACAGCCTCCACAGGCCAGCGGCAACAAACAACCACTGCTACTGTGTGACCACCACCAGTCAAACGCCAGAGCCGACCAAGACCCACAACCTCTCTTACTTCCAGTCATCCATAGACAACAACCACCTAGACCCACCCATGGCCACAACTACCCAAGGATCACAACCTTACCCAGAACTAAGAAAATACTTCTCTATAATGTCTTTTCCGAGACTCCAACCCTTATAACCTCTGTAGACCTCAACCTCCTGAATATGAATATTGAACCTCATTTTGCCGGGACAATAACCCTCCCCAGTCACACACTCTCTAGAATCACAACTTCTACAGCAATACAACAACCCCCTTACGACCACAAACTCTCAATAATCACCAAGTTCCTGGGGCCAAGGCATGCTTCAGACCTTAGACCCCCGAGACCAATAACCCGAGGATCAAAAATTACCAGAATCACAACCTCACTAAAACCACAAGATGTCAGAGATCATAACCATCCCTAAGACTCAACCCTTAAGCCACAATCCCACCTTATGACTACATCTGAGACCACTCTCCTCAACACCACATCAACTGCACTGGACTGCAGCTTCCAAAAGTTCACATGGTGTCCAACAACCACCACTTCCCTGGATTTGCAACCTCCCTCGGAGGAAAAAAAATACACCACGAGCCCCACATCCCTAGGGCTACAACCACACCAGGTGCATAGAGATTCATCGGGATATCAGCCTCTCCTGAACTACACATGCTCCCCAGGGCCGCAACCTCCCCAGGACCCCATCTCCCCAAGCTCCCCAGGACCCCAAGCTCTCCTTTCCGACAGCATCGCGGTCATAATGCTTCATTGAGCAGCTTATCGCAGGGAAAATTTATGTGCATAAAACCTTTTCATATAATAATCTCTCACGTCAGTCTACGTTGACAAAAATCTTGAAAAACAGGGTTCCTTTCCCTCGCCCTCTCTAACCTCTCCTCGCCTCGATTTTTCTTTTCCCCATTTTATTTCCTCTTTGTTTGCATCCCTTTCGCCCCTTTTACATCATACAGTCTCCCTCCTGTTCCTCTCCTTTGTCTTCGCTTTCGTCTCGTTCATTTTTTCTCTCTGCTTCTATTCCCTGGACGTGTTCCATACTTCCTCTCGTTTTCTTTGATATCCAACATCCTCTCGTTTTGTTTCCCGCCTTCTTTTCTTATCTTCCTATTCCAGCTCTTTCTCTCCTAATCAGGTTCTCTATCCTCCATTCTTACCTCTCCATATTTACCTTTTTTTTATGTCTCAGTTTCCCTTACCACTTACGACTCTTTCTCCTTTCATTCCAATCGCTGCTCTGTCATTTTCCTGGCTCTCATTACCTTCATCGCTGTTTTCCTCTTTCGTATTTTTTCTCCTAATTCCATTCGCACTTTTCCTTATGCTTAAATACCCCGTCTCTACTCACATCTTCCATCTTCTACTTCCCACTCTTTCTTCTCTAAACCTTCCAACCCAACTCCTCCACATTTAGCCGTACCAGACATGATTCACAGAGGTCATTTTGCACAGCGTCGTCAACGAGGTACACTCAAGGCAACACCCTGCACAGGAGTAGCGCTGGTATCAGAGCGACCAGATGGCGAACTACGCTTGTAAATAAAGAACATATGTGACCTCATTGGTGTGAGTTCTGGAATTCCGATCCTGGTTAACAAAAATCCATTCTCCCGAAATAATTCTTGATTTTTGGATAGAAAGATCCAGCTGAGTGTCTATGAAATTTGTAATAAATGTATTCTTGGACAGTGCTAAAAGAACATCAATTATATCATCGTAAGGATATTCCTTTATCCCGGTATAAGACTTACCTAAAGGAACGTTCCTGTAAAAGTTCGATTCAAGGAACAGTCTTTAAGGAAAATCCTGAGGCAGGACGAGGAGCACCAATACTCAACAATAGACTCGACATAAGGACCGATACGTGATGGCTGTCCCAACACTGGAGCAGCTATACCTGAGACATTCACTTTCCTTGAGAAATTCTGATAGCATTTCTTCTCTCTCTCTCCTAGTCCTATGGAAAATATGACAGAGAAAATGTCGGCGAAGGAAAGTTTTGGCGCGTAAAATGTTACTCTGGGAAAAGTAATATGGAGCAGGTTAGCGCCCGGGTTATTCTGCAGTACTCCTGGGTCGGGGTCTTGAGAATGACTACAACAACGCATTGCCCAGGAGTTGGCCTACGTACCTAACCCGTCATATCACGGCTCGATTATAGACGACGATTACTTATCCAGGACCCAGTCTCCAGTGTCACCTGGAAATGGGTCACTGTTAATGGAAGACTCGGTCAACCAGACTCTCTTAATCAGATTTATCCACCAGTCGACCAGACACCTGCCCCTTTACCAGACGAAACAGTTACCCTCCAGCTCTTCTACAAGACAACCATGTAGCCAGCCTCTCTACCAGACGACCAGGTTACTCACCGACTCTTCTGTCAGACGACCAGATAACCAGCTTCTCTCCCAGACGGCCAGATTACCCACCATTTCTTCTACCAGACAACCAAAGTAGCCAGCCTTTTTCCCAGGCGACCGGATCATTCACCAGCTCTTCTACCAGACGACCATCAGCCACACTCTACCCCCATCCCCTCACCCTGACCTCAGCTGGTCCGCGGAACCATTCCCCTCCCCACGTGCAGAGTAAAGAGGTCGAATCAGGCGAGGGTGTGTGACCTGGCCAACTTGAGTCAGGCTGTCTCCAGGTATGTGCAGTCTGATCTCGCGTGCCTTTGCGTTTGCTGTTCCTGTGTTAGAGACATAATGTGCCAACTGGAACATCCTATAAGGAATGGCCCACAAGGAACAGCCTATAGGGAATGGCCAATAAGGAATGGCATATGAGGGATAGCCTATGAAGAATAGCCTATAAGGAACGGCCTATAAGGAATGGCCTATAAAAACTGGACTATAAGGGAAGGCCTATAAGGAATGAAGACCTCGATAGGGTGTGATGACACCTTCAGCACAAAGTACGACTCTTGAACACGAGGTTATGACCCTCAGGTATGATGGTCTGGCTTTTGACTCGGACGTTACGCCGTCACATCCAAATGTTAGATTAAGTTAGGTCGTATCGTCGTGCTCAAGGGCCATACAGTCGTGCTCAATAATCGCACTGTCACGCTCAAGGCTGTAACGTCATGCTCAAGGGCTGAACCTTCTTGCTCTAAGATTGCACCGTCGTGCTCAGGGACCGTACCGTCCCTCTTACTCGTTAAGAGGGTGAAGACTATCCAAATTTCTGAGAATTCTTCAAGAGGATATGTAGACATGTCACCCGTGGGCGTATACCTCCTTTTGACACCACTCCTCTCACTCGGGGGAGGGGGGGGGGGATAACGAACGTCACTGATGCCTTCTATTGATGCTGGACGGGAATATATACTGGCAGCCGAGGGTCATCTCGAGCAACCCGAAACCACGACACGATCTGAGCCATCTGGCCATCAGTTCAACTCTTCCCCGTTCACAATGAGGGTGATTCACCGCACTTCTCATGATCATGCTCCCTGCTGTAGCGCAACAGGCTAAGAGGGGTTCAGCTTCTTTCCTTTTTCTAACAGCTACAACAATCTGCCTAACACTTTCTAAAAAGGCACTGCCTCTTAGATGGTTATTTTCTTCTCTCAGTCTTTCTTCTTTCTTATTTTTTTTCTTTTTTTGCAGCTGAGACGGCACGGGTAACTGAGCGCTCTACTTAAAGCCAGGCATCCATTTTATCAACCAACCTCCTAGGGATGATGAACAGCAGGGTTGACAGCGGACGGACTGCTGCGACCAGGACTCGAATCTTGTGTGGGCTCGACCCCGAGCGGTCCGTGAATGCGTCATGGTAGGCAACGCTAACCTCTCTTTTCTTTCATTTTCACTGAAGGTCTGCCTTCGATAAGAACCATTCGTCCGTGACTGGAGCCATAGATGAACAGAAGAGCATCCTGCATGTGTTTGTGTGTGTGTGTGTGTGTGTGTGTGTGTGCTAGCCTTTATTCAGGAAGTCAGTCTTCCCATAGGCGGCAGGAACTTCTTGCTGATACTGTCTCCTTACTTACTATCATGTATCTTCTTCCTCCTGGCCTGTACATAGACTTAGAGGCCTTGTGTATCATCATCCTCACTAAGTACAAGTGGCTCTGGAGTGGAAAGCAGCGGCAAAATCTGAGTCTATAGTACTGTATTACAGGTTTGGCTACACAGGCAAAGATCTCTCTGTTTTGCAGGTGATCATATTCTACCGTCTTGAAGTCTTCCATATTTTTCAGACCTCTGGTTCCTTTATACAAGATATACATTCAAGGTACGCTGGCTGCTGTGTTTTAGGTCCATTCGCTGGGGTGAGGGGCTCCCACTGTATTTGGGGATTTTGCTACGGTGCCTGGGGTTAGTTTATAGTATATGGGATTTTCTTATTGTGTTTTGAGGCTCACAAACAGTGGATGGGACCAAGTTGGTCTGTAAGGTCTGTTGACGGTGTATGATGTCGCGTTGCAATGCGTGAAATCTGTTTACAATACATGGACCACAGAGGTCTCTACCCTTCCTCTTCGCTGTATATGCCTTACCACAGTGCCTGAAGGGCTATGCACTGTATACACGATTCTTCTGCCGGGGTCCTGACGTCACTGCTAGTGGTCTGCTCGTTTGAACGAGGCCACAGGCCCCCACCTCCACCTGATCAATCCCCGCCACCGTTCTTAAGGGCCCTCCCCACTAACTGCTAATACTAGCAGAGCCCAGACCATCAGGACACAATGGGGAACACGGTAGTAACCACCGTTGGCCCATGTTTACATCCTCACCAGCCAGTAGTACAGGCAGAATTAGAACTCCTTCTGTATTCACTTTTCAGCCCCCAGATCATTACACACCTATCGATATTCATCCTTTAAAACATTTTTTTCGTATTCCTTAAAATTTCTTTCCCCTGTGTCGTCGTTAAAGGAAGGTTGCGTGGAGAGTATGCAAATGGCCTATTACAGATAGAGTCATTAGATCATTACAACCCTCTTTAGGAACGGCCCCGGCGCAAACTCGACCAGGTCAGACGTAGACGTCCAGGTGGCCGCGCGCGTTTGTGTGTGTGTGTGTGTGTGTGTGTGGTCCAAGAAACTACGGTCTCTTCCAAGCTCCACTCCTCTTCCCTTATCTTTTCGTTTCCTCCTCAGCCCTTAGCTTGACTTAGAGCACCAGCATCCTCTTAGACACTGAGGCCTCAG
>JAUUDW010642265.1:0-10887 GCA_032361385.1 Panulirus guttatus
TTGTGGTGGGGTGAGAGAAACACAGATTGGGTGGAAAACACTATACTGATCACAGAATGAATACAGAAGAACAGGACTCCAGTTTATATATGTATCATTGTCAGCCTTCACCCGCCTGGGTACCTGGTGTGACCTCCCAAATGACTGCACCCAGCATTTGATCTTGCCACCTCTGCCATGTTCCACCTCACCACCCCTGCCATGACTGACCTCGTCATCTCCGTCAAGCTTGATCTCGCTGCAGGTGATTCATGTTTTCTTGTGTCACAATATAAGCTGCCTCAATCATTTTTCTTACTTTCTTTGAACTGCCCTTGCTTAGTATTTTCATCCCACTCCAGTTCGGCAGGTGTCCTTTTTCTTCTGCAAGGACCACCCGTGAGTTTGAGGTTCTGTGCACCCTGATATCGTTCGTGTGTTCTGCCTGTCTCTTTTCCAACCCTCTCCCCTTCTCACCAGAATCTCTAAGTCACGTATCAGATGCATTCTTGGGAAATGTTCGTTAAGCACAGAAGGCATTAAATGGGGTTGTGAAAATATGGTGCCTAGGGAGAAGTGTTCCTGAAACTGTCATTTCTTACACTAATAAGTGCTATAAACAGCTTTCTTCAGTAATAATAATGGCCGTGCAGATGTTTTAATGTACATAAAACAAAGACATTGTTAATAAAAATATAATATGAAACTAAATCTAATCAACATTCACAAGCCTGTCAGAGCTTGCAGTGTTGCTAATCACCACTACCGCTGTCTGACAGCACACCTACACTTTCCTGGTGTACCTTACATTGTCTTCAGTGACTTATTCCTTGAGTGGACAATCTTTTTTCACATATTTGGATGTTGGGGACTGGCTGGTTCTTTTCATCCTCTCACAACAATCAAGTATCATTCTAATGGTAGAGGAAGCTAATCGAAGTGCCTGACCCATATGTGCCTGATACTCACATGACTATCATATGAACTGATTATATGCAATAATGGTACTGAGTAAAGCAGAACAACTTTAAGCCATGACTTCAATAAACTTCTCATATAATAGTGCATAGATGTAAAGAGCCCAAAAACAATCAGTTTACTGCCTTCCACACTTCAAGAAATTTAATCCTGTTTTCATAGATAATAACCAGTATGGTATATTCTGAAAATTTAAATAATCAATCATGAGCATTTATATCAAGCATTTTACATAATTTCTAAATATACTTACCAACTTTTTGTGAAATCCATAAGAGCTTCTGATACAAGTTCAGTAACAGATGCATCTTTGGGAAAAATCTTGGGTTGCAATATCTGCAGATCAGTCTCAATGAAGTAGAAATTGCTGGAAAAAAAAAAGACCAAGCCTTGAGCATGATTACATATTCCATTAATCCTCTTAAGTCACTAAGAGTCTTACCAAGAATGCTTCTGTCTCTAATCAATTTCCACACATAAGTTTATGTTTTCTATGCTGAATATGATTGATCTCTCATAGATAAATGATTAATTTACAGCAGCTGTGCTATGGCTTTAACTCTTTCTCAACTTGACAACCAATTACAACGGATGAATGACTAAGGATACATGCAGCGAAGTCCTTTAAGACTAAACTAAAATACATAATACCAATTAACTATCTCCTCCTCACACAACTGTTAAACACACTTGTCAGTTAAGAACATAGCCAATCTGAATCCTTAAACGTAGCAACGCATAAATTTTGCTTTGTAGCAGTTAATCTCAGTTCCCTTGTGTGACTGTAAAACTTACAGTTCATCCTATCAGCCATGAAAAATATCATGTTGTTTTATACAGAAAATTTTCAGTGAACTGTAGTTTCTAAAAAGTGGATTAAATTTAGATCATCACTAGTGCTCATTCTCGTGTTCTCACTTGGAACTTTTAAGAGAAATCTTCAAAGCATCCAAGAAGTGTCCAACATGTTTATCATGTACAAAGTCCATCCATATATCTTTTCTTCTGCCAATTCTCAGTTGCAGACTATACTGTTATAAGTTTGCGTGTTGCAGTCCATTAGACATGAAAAATATTTCAGCATACTTTAGTGCCAGTGAAAGCCAAACTAAATCTCAAATAAATACAAAAATGTGGTTGCCCACACTTCTTACTGCCTGTAGCAATACAATCTTTATCAAAGATTTGACAGAGAAAATTTATGAAATAGATTTAGTAGGAAATTTTGTTTCCATAATGTGAATATATATTAAACTGTAGAGAATAGTAGTAGCAAAGTTAAGCACATCCCCATTCTAGAAAATTTATTGGGGGGAAGGGTGGTCCATTAGAAACCACATTCATTTCATCCTACATATTTCCAGTGAATATTGATAAATAAAATATTAACAGCTGTTATGGAAACCTACCTTATTCCTTGAAGGCTTAAGGTATTAAGGTGTAGCAAAGACCACTCTGAATCAAGGAAATAGCTCCAGGGCCACCTGAGGTCATCTAAATTACCTGGTCAGATATAGGCCTTGCTTAAGGCATAAGTTACTCTTCACCTAGGGCTTGCTTAAGGCATAAGTTACTCTTCACATGCTCATGATGCTCAGTCATTTTCAGTATTTCAGCAGTGCAGAGGTGTTTTCTGTTCCTCTCAACATCTGCATTATCAATAGCACTCTTATCTTTGTCTGTTCACTAATGCAGGAAACAGCGATCAAGTATGAAAAATCTATTAATTCCTTAAGTATTAGAGAAAAAAATAATGTTCTGTGCAAATGTTAAGTAATCATTTAAGGCATGCATACAAAATGTCAAAATTACATGCAATACATACAAACATGTAAATTATATGTATCAGGCGTGTGAAATCATGTCTAGTAAAATTACATATACTGTGTATATTGAGCAAAATCACATCTAGGAAAAAAGCTATCATATACTTATATAAATAATGATGATCAATGCCACCATCTATGGGACACAATGCACCATCTCACCCTCCCACATCATTAGAGAGGAAAGCATATTGCTATTTTGGGGGGGTATTTTCTTCAATAATAAATGATATAGACGTATTCTGTAAGGGGAAAATATATTTTGGGGGGAATTTCAATTTTGTTTGCTGACAGGGCAACTACCTTTTCAAAAGGTTTGCAAACAGAGGTTAATATCTACAAAGAATTAAATGAAAGGTAGGACCAGATGTCTTTGGTGACATACTCTTGTTATCAGATGATATAAATGTAGATTAGTATAGTACCTATACCAGCAACAATTTGGTAAGGTACTTGAATGCTGTAAAATCAACTGTATAATCACAGAGTGAAACTATCATATTCTTCAGTACCATTTAAAATTTGAAAATATTATGGCAATTCTCTTCTAGATTATATCAAAACTCCTCCCCAACAATGTTACCTTTCTGAGATGGGGGGTGGGGGATTCTGGAGAATGTGCATTGGAGATTTGTTTGTTTCCTTTGCACAATCAATGAAAGAAAAACAGACTACGGAAGGTTACACAGAGCAGCTGCTCATGGTGACACTACCATCATTACTTAGGAGTATTAAAGTGCTGTGTAGAACCATCTTATCCCAACCATTACGGACAGTTTCAGACTTGTTATAACTAGCCTTTAAAGCTAGTCTTACCATCTTCGCCTAAATGCACAATGTATACATCCATTCTACTCAAATTTACACTTCCTTTCTTAATATTAACTTTCTTCCACTCTCTCCTCCTCCAACAGCTCTTTTCAAAGGCAAATACAGGTTGAACCACTGTAATCCATTAACTTGGGACCTAACCACTGCCAGACCTCAGAAAATGCCGGAAAACAGACAATAACTCCTAAGGGAACCCCAATGTAAACATATGCCCAACCCCTAGTCTTGCCAGCTCATTCCACAAACATATTGCTGTGTTAACAAAGGTAGAACAGAGCTTAAAGCATGAAATAATACAACCAATAATGATTCCAAACAAAGTTCTGCTTTGGGTTGTGCCGAACAATTATATAAAATCAAAAATATCTTACACTTTGAATTGAGGCCAACAGAGTTAAGCTACGTCCACACTATAGGGCAGTTCCTGGTGAGCTGTTCCTTCAGCGGGCAAAGTCTGTCGGGCATGCCTGTGTTGTTGTCCACACTGTTGAGGTGGTTGGGCAGTCAAGTCGTTCAGTAACCAGTAGATGGTTGGCAGGCCACAAGTGCGGTATCACCTTGCACAGCAAAGTTGAGGGGGGGGAGTGCTGTGTAGCATATTGAATGCTGTGTGCGTGAAAAGGAAAAAAGAAAAGTGCAGAAAACTACACGGTGTAACGAGTGGTAACTTTTTGTGGCTGGCAGCGCCGTTGCTCCAGATCCGGCATCAAACTACCAGGCAGTATGATTGCACTCAACTATGGGGAAAGACAATCCGCTGATTTGCCCATCAAAGTTGCCACAAAGTGTCTGATGACGGACTTAACGCTTGTGCCCACTGGGCATTGCTCAACAGTGTGGATACTCCTTTACAGTATACTCTAGCTTCATGCATGAAAAAATTTTCAAACCATTCAAGAAAAAGCTTAGTTGTCATCCATCCTCTTTTTAGTACCATGGTACATAAGTGGAAGAATTTTCATTCCTTTAAAGGCCCTCAAGTGAACACTCTTACCAATTACCATCATCTTGGTTTCATATGTTCCTGCAGCATTGCTTCAGCTAAGAATTGTTACCCTATCTTTGGAATCCTTACCCCTAGATGGAGACTCCACAATTCTTGGGCAAGGGTTTTTTATGGCATAAGATGCCAATACAAGGTAGATTCATTACCATTATACATTTATTCTGGGGCTAAGTTTTCCACTGCCACTAATTGTACAAATTCATCCACAAACTTTGTTGCAACTAAGCATCTCCCCAGAAATGCTTAGACCTTCATTACATCGGAGCTTAAACCACTTTATAAGTGCAGTGTATAACTTTGTACTCCTGGCACTTTTCAAAGTTTTTTAAAACTTTAAACTTTTCTGGCTTTCATATTCAGCAAAAAACTTAAAAATCGCTCCTTCTGTTTCTTTAAGTTATACACAGTTGACGATCCAATCTCATAGTACTCACACAAAGTCTACAGAAGTTCTTTTATCTAATTTTCTCAGTAACACAACCTTTTATGCACCTCTTGGTCTCTTGGATGACATCCTGAAGGGCTAAAATACAGCTTAATAAACGAAATTAACAGGACTGTTAATCAGCTTGGCTGCAGTGTAAACAGATTTTGGCACCTTATCACTGCTAACTTGCTAACAGTGCCACCCTTGTGGCAGATCCACAAACTATGGTGAGAGATTCAAAACATGCTAGCGCATGGGAGTTGCCGCACCTCAGAGTGTCGGATTAGAAACATTTAACTTTCACTGAAATACATGAGTTTTGTTTATAAAAAATACCTAATTTTCTTACAAATGCATAATTTCATTGGGTTTGTAAAACAATATTGAATTTTCTTACAAATACATGATTTTTGATGTTTGTTTACTTTTTCAATCTAGAAAGGCATTAGAAAGTGAGAAACTGAAACTGTTGAAAATTCTTTATCTTTAGCAACAAGCAGGGACCATGGATCCAAAGTTAACACTCAGGGTGCAGAGCTCCACAAATGTTAAGAACCACTGGTCTAAAGGGTCTTCCACGGTGAAAACACTCTTGGAATTATTATCCAGTTCATCACATATCCTTTCATCATCATTAATTATTTTTCACTTTGAATCCCTTAATCTACTTATCTGCTCTTCAACTAATAATCTAATTCTGATTAACCTAACAAATCTTTTTTGAATTTTCACTTACCTTGCCCACAATGCTCTTTTCAAAATTTCTCTGTTCCTCCTTTCCCATCCTGCTATACTCATTCCTTGCTCTCTCTTACAACTTGTATAATATGGTTGGCTGGAATGTCACCTTATCTCTACCACATTTCTATATTCTCTTGCCTCTTTGACATCTTTTTAAACCAATCTTCCCTATTTCTTATCCTTCACTCTTACTTAGAGGCCGGAAGTACACATGTTCCCACTCTTTCATTGTAAATATCAAAGATTCTTTCACTACAAGACCCTGGTTCCTGAACTCCATATCCCAATCTATGCTAGCACAGATATTTTCAAGCTGTGTATAGTTTCCATGATTATATCTCTCCCTCAAGTACTGTCTCATCTCTGCTCTTCTAACTTCATTTACCACATGATCAAACTAAAGCGTTACATAATCACCCTTTCCAAGTGGTGTACCATATATATAATATTTTCAATATCCATGCTAGCCTGTGTGAAGATAAGGTGTAGTTATGAGGGTGAATCAGTTCCTCTCATCCTAGTTTATTCACTGACATATTGGTAAAGGAAATTTTCCTGTACACACTCTAGGGGCTTATGTCTCCATGACTCCATGTCATCATGAGAATCTATATCCTGCCAGTTTATCTCCTAATACCTGAAATCCCCCATTATCAATACTTTACCTTCTCTGAGAATTGCATGTTTTACTGTTTCATGTACCATCCTAATTGTTCCTTCTTTGTTGTCACTGTATAACTAATGGTCCATTAAAATTCTTTGGAGGATTACATATCATCAACACCACTATGCACTTATTTCCTACAGATACCTTTCCCATCTTGTATTGCCTGAATGGGCTACCTTTTCTTCCTTTGTCTTTTCTTTCCCTCCTTATCATCATGTACCCCTCAGGGTAAACTTTGCTTCCACAACTCCAGCTGTTTACTTTTCACTACTTATCCATCAGCATATGTATACAATACTTTCAGTCTACTACAGATTGAGCGTCCGTACTCTGAAAATCCGAAATCCGTGTGTGAGTAAGTGTAAGAGAATCATTACGTATCAGTCACATTTAAAGTCAGAGTCAGGAATGAAGGTGATGCCAAAAAAACCACAGATTGTCCACATGGGCAGCTTTCTGATGGATGTGTTACAAAAACTTTATTTCATGAGCAAAATTATCAAAATTATTGTATAAATTACCTTCAGGCTATGTGTATAAAGTGTGAATGAAACATATATGGATTTTGTGTTTAGACTAGGGTCCCATCCCTAAGATATCTCATTATGTATCTATCATCCATCATCACAAGTGTGGAAAACAGGATGGTATAGAAATGAACGGGTTAGAGCTAAGACATACCTCAACGTTTCGACAGTTCAACGGTCTTCCTTAGGAGATACTGATTCCAGCATTCGGTGGGACCGTGTTCCCCAGCAAGTGATGGTCACCCATACAGACGCCTTGGTGTGTTTGGATTGCCTGTCCTGCTGCCTTCACTCGTTCACAGCGATCTCCGTTATCTGACGTGACCAGCAGATGAGCCCGAGCCCAGACCTTGTGTTAATGTTGTCTCTGGTACTGGAGATCACTGTGAATGAGAGGAGGCAGCAGGACAAGTGATCCAATTATAGAGCGACATGTCAAGGCATTTGACTGGGTGACCATCACTTGCTGGGAACACAGTCCAGCCGAATGCTGGAATCAGTATCTCCTTAGAAAGACTGTTCAACGATCGAAACACTGAGGTATGTCTCAGCTCTAACCCGTCTGTTTCCATACCATCCTGTTATCTCATTACGTATATGTAAATATTCCAAAATCCGAAAAAAATCCCAGGTCCCAGGCATTTCGGATAAGGGATACTCGACCTGTATCTTCATCATACGACCATTGATCATATGTCTTTCTGACATACAAGGCTGTATATGCTGATGGACGGCTCGGCCGTACACCATTCCATCCCTCCTGATGGGTAGGTCTTCCATCGTTCTACCAGGAAGGAAATCATCATGGCCTCCCTTATCGTTTTCATTCCATCTTAATTTTGCTTTACCTTAACATATATTCCTGCTTTCTTTATTCACTGTTCGAGAGAACGTATGTAGGGAGATACATGCATAAATGCATGGCCTTTGGAGTGACTGCTTCTGGTTGTATTGTCTCACACCTCAGCCTCCGGAATCGCATCGTGATTTTTGTGTTACCAGTTTCTAAATGGTCAGACGAGGTCATCCTATACAAGGCCGGTAGACCGCATGAGGTAGTCAGTGACCTGATGCTTCGTCAGGTGCCACCAGGTCATATTGGTCACATGACCCCGTGTATACACACGGAAGATGTATATGAATTTACCTGTAATTGTGGTCAGCTCGAGGACATATAATACATAAGATTAAAATTTCATCATGTCATATATGAAGCTGTGGGAGGGTCGGTCTCTAACCCCGACGGCCACGAGGGGGGGGGGGGGGGGTTGTCACAGGGGATCACATATAAGAAGTCCAGTTCCTGAGCTGTTCAGAAGTGCGGGTTACGCCTGGTGGGAGACGCGTCAGGCGAGGCACTGACCTCAGGGATGTGAGGCGGCGCGCCAGACCACATCCAGACCAGCTGAGGATTTATCCCTTCCTCCCCATCAATCTCTTCGCGGGAGATTAGTCTTATCTATCGTGGCAGCTGTAGTCTGCTGTATTATCTGTGGGGGATTTATAGCAGCCGCTTCCAGCCCAAGCTGACTGGGTTGGAAGGCATCTTCCTGCCAGCGTTTCGACCCAGTCACGCATTAGTACACGACGTGGGACAACATGTACTTCGTCAGGAGGTGATCTGCTTGGACGAAGTCTTCCTGGCCTCCTTTCCCTGATTAGTAAGTCACCGTTTTCTTTTTCTTTCTCTCTGTCTCTCTCTCTCTCTTTCTTGACAGAGGCGCAAGATTTAACGAGTGTAATGTTTGCTTTTCATCAAGCAGACTTCCTGCAGGCGACGAGATCGCACAATGACACGAGGGGTGAATGAAACATACGCCCTCTTAACCCCCCGCTGGGAAGTGAGAGAGTCTGCAACACAGCGAAGGACTCGGGCGGGATTTGTCGCGATGATGATGTGCGATAACCCCCTCCCTAGGGGTCATCATCAGGTAGCTCACCTCTCCGCTCCGCCCCCCACGCTGTCGACCGCTCGCACAACAATCTCACGATGGCAAGGCCTCCACTCATGGAGGTGTTTCCCTCGCCTCAGTCAGCGTTTTTTTGACGTTAACTATATAGATATATCCGTCCTTCCCCAGCAGGAAGGTCGTCTCAGTCACCGGCAGGACACTGAGGCGAAAATTTTCCCTTCGTCAGAGCAAAATCTGGTGGCCATGCCTGCAGGCGGTCGGGGCTCGACCCCGGGAGACCAGCTGAGCGGTAAAGGGAGATTAATCAATCTATTATGACAAAGATTAGCCAATCTCTCCTGCGACGGACGTTCCTGAGGAAAACCTGATCACCGTATGAGGAGGACAGGGCTCTCAGGGGGTCCGCTGCAGGGTTAAGCAGGTCAGGCTAATGTGATTTTGATTTTCCTTAATCATCGTGTGTTCCTGTGTATATATACAATACACCAGACCTTTATAAGAGACCAGCTTAAATGACATCTTTAAAGGACCAGTTTATCTCGCGGTGCCAGACGGCAGCGCAGCGCATTTCTAGGTCATTCGTGCTTTCATGTATTTTTCATATCTAATTCATAGTAGTTGGTAATGTATGTTTGCTGGGGGCCAGCAGCCCTGTCTCCAACCTCCCCGCTTACCCAGGCGGGCAGTACCGGCAACCTGCGCACCTCCCTGCTCGGTGGCTGCCACGACCAGTCTCATGCTTCACTGGTCCAAAGTTCTCTAACTCACTGCCTCTGTCAACCAGACAGTTTTTTTTCCTCTATCCGCTTACTCACAGTAAAGACGGTCTGGGAGGACATCTTGGTCTCGCTAGAGCGATTGTTGGGGCCTCAGACCCACACCGCCTCTCCTCGGGGTGTGTGTGTGTGTGTGTTGTTGGCTATTATCCACGATACAGATCTACTTATCCGCTTCGCTGGCTCTGCTGCCGTCCGTCAGACGTACTTGACAAACACGACCGAATACAGCCCGTCAATCGCAGGCCGAGGCCTCTGATGTCTGCTTATGGGGCTCTTTGAGCTTTGCTATCCTGCCTCTACCAATGGCAATGGGTCGGACTTTACTATCCTATCTCCATCTACAGTGGCGGGTCGGGTAGAGGCTTGTGCTGCGCTATCGTGTCTCCATCTGTGTTGCTGGGCAATTCAGGATACTATTTCAGTCCTGGAGCAGAAGCCTTATTCACACACCATACAGATCACGTGTCACCTGGTACTCCCGTGTGCATTGGTGTTCTGCCAGGCGAGGCTGTCCGGGGTAAGCGAGAATAGGTAACAGACAATTAAGGAGATAATTAGACAACAGTTTGTAGGTAATTGGTCCTCGCCGGTCGATAAGGCAAAAAAGTAGTTTTATGGTTGGCTGGTGGCAGCTGCTACACTGATGACGCAATGTTACGAACAGCTTTGTGATTGGTTGATAGCTATCAGTTTGCTGATGACGTAATATGACAAACAGCTTTGTGATTGGCAAAGGGAGGGAGGGAGGAAGATAACCCTTACAGCGTTGTAGATTATGGGTGATATTCCTCTGAGATCGAAGAATATATTCATGACAAGACTGTCCATAAAAATTCTAATCTTTTTCCAGCGATTATACACAAGGAGAAAATAGTCTGTGATTCATGAGTGTCTGTGTTGTTATTTGTGATTACTGGCATCGCACGCAGCTGACGCCGTGCTGGTAGCTGAATCTAAACAAGTGTGACTGGACAGAATTACGGGTCACTAGACGATGTGTGTGTGGGACAAAGACTGTCAAAAGTTAATGCAAGGAAACCTTTCATTTTTGAAGGAGCTGGGCATGTCATGGCGTAAGATTAGCCTCAGTCGTGTAGAAGTGGAAAGCGTGATAAATTATAAGCATCTGGGAGTAAAGTCCAGTAAAAGATGGTAGAGAGAGAGAGAGAGAGAGAGAGAGAGAGAGAGAGAGAGAGAGAGAGAGAGAGAGAGC
>JAUUDW010642276.1:0-10887 GCA_032361385.1 Panulirus guttatus
AGGCTCGTACCGTCGTGCTCAAGGCTCGTACCGTCGTGCTCAAGGCTCGTACCGTCGTGCTCAAGGCTCGTACCGTCATGCTCAAGGGTCGGCAAGTGGTACGCGAGAGGGCGGAGTACTATAAGGTACCTCCTGCCATGACCACTCCCCCTGCACCCACGCCTCCCCCACCCCGTCCACGCCTACGCCCGCGCCCCCCGCGCCCTGCCCTGGTATCCGTCAGCCCGCGGCAGCAAAGGCGCGGGCCGATCATCGTCGACCTCACTCAGGTGTCGAATGCACCGGGACCCACCAGTACTGCGTTCGTTGGGCGTATGGGACCTGCTGGGAGGCGAGACCCAGTCCCTCACTGGGGCCAAGAATGACTGAGGTTCCTCCGTCAGGCCCTGCAGGTTGGCGGAGGGCGTTCCTCACCAGGGGTCATGGAGGAGCATTAGTCGGTGATATGACTGGACTGTGTTGAAGGGATGGACCTGCTGTGTTAGGGGGATTTGTGGCCGTGTTGAGGTGGAGGGAGGAGCTGTGATATGGCGCGGGTCCCCTGTTAGGGATTACTTCACACTGAGATTAGGGAGTCAGATTTGGGAGGAGATTCGTGGGAGGAGGAGGGCTCTGGGAATGGGTCCGCTGTAGGAAGGAGTGATTAGAGATGTGAATCATCCCACTCACGGGACTGTTCTATGTTGGGGAGGCGTTGTCTTGTTGGAGACGGTGCTTTAGTCAGGGAGGGACGGGTCCGTGTTGGAGATGATCAGGGAGGGACGGGTCCGTGTTGGACATGGTGCAAGTGGTCAGGGAAGGATGGATTCGTGTTGGAGATGGTTCGTTGGTCAGGGAGGAATGGGTCCATGTTGGAGATGATCAGGGAGGGAAGGATGGGTTCGTGTTGGAGGTGGTACGTTGGTCAGGGAGGGACGGGTCCGTGTTGGAGATGATCAGAGAGGAATGGGTCCGAGTTGGAGATAATCAGGGAAGGGACGGATGGGTCCGTGTTGGAGATGCTTCGTTGGTCAGGGAGGTGAGGGATGGGTCCGTGGTGAGTGGTGGAAGATGGCCTTCTCGGGAATGGAGGGAAAGACAATGCTAAACGTCCTCTTGGGGGATTATGTCAGTCTCACTTAGCATGGGAAACATAAGCCCACCTCCCTCCCCCCCTCCCCCATAATGGTCCTGTCCCAAGGCCATCCGTGGCAAGATATTCCCCCAGGATGGACCCTCTTGTTACCATCTTGTATATCATTCGGCCTGTGGCTCTTTCGTAATTAGCGGTTAAATATGTTAATTTGTTAATGTGTCTCTTGCCATGAGACCATGACATCCTCTCACCCGCAAGCCGAGATCCTCTACCTTGGGGATTTCAACTATCACCATAGGGAATGGTTGAATTCCTCCCATACGGACGATGGAGGGATGGAAGCCACGACACTTGAGTGAGATTATCGCCTGGGCACTCCACCTGACCCATAAGGATAAACCCAAGACTCGTACCGTCGTGCTCGAGGGTCGTACCGTCGTGATCGACGGTCGTACCGTCGTGTTCGAGGGTCGTAACGTCTTGCTCAAGGGTCGTACCGTCTTGCTTAAGGTCGTGCCTTCATGCTTAGAGGTCGTACCTACATGCTCGAGGGTCGTGCCGTCATGCTCTTAAGTCGTACCTTTAAGCTCAAGGGTCGTACTGTCGTGCTCGAGGGTCGTACTGTTATGCTCATGGGATTAACTCGGTGACATTTGCCTTCGAGGTGGAAGAACAGATTGCAATTCACTTCAGATTTTACTTAATTGCTGGATCATAAGATGAGGGATGCTGGTATGATTATGTCGGTTATCGAAGCTTTGATGATGACAACACCTGAGTTATCTTGCCCAAGATGGCAGAGTGATTCTGAGCACTTTTCTAAGATGGGACTGGAACCATCCTGGTAAGGGACTGAGCTTTTTCCCTGACTAAGGGCTTAGGGCCTTCCAGGCTAGAGACAGAGTATCTTCAAGACTAGGGACTGAATACCTTCCAGTATAGGGACTGAGGACCCACTAGGCTAGGGACTTAGGACCTTCCAGTTGAGGGACTCCCAGATGAGGGACTAAGTACCTTCCAAACTGTTTACTGTGGGATTCTCAGACAGTAGACAGAGATTCTTACAGAGACTGGACTTCAGGACCCTCTGCAAGGGACTGAAGACCTTCCAGACGAGGGACTGGAATCTTCCAGACAGGGAACTAACACCACACACTCAAGCTGGCGAGACCCTAAGCTGCAAGGCACATCGTGAAACAGCTTAACAGCTCAGGGGGGCGTCCTCAAGTCTGTATTGATAGGCACTTGGACTCTGTTTTACCAAAGGAACAGCTAGCTGCCAACATAGAGAATTGATAGTGAAGATGAGTTAACTTTATGTGGTTTACGACACTTCAACCCTTACAGCACGATGATACGACCTTTGGAACGACTCTACGACCCTCGAGATGACCGGGAGATCATTAACCACGACAGTCAAACCCTTGGAACTAACGACCCTTAGTTATATCTTGCCAGGCCTTTGACCCGACTCGTTAAGGCCGCGTCGAAGGCTAGACCATGAAGGGTAAGGGTGGTTAAGGGTCGGACAATGGTGTCGAAGCGAACAAGACTGTAATACGGATACAGAGTGCTGATTGGCTCCGCGACATCTCTCACACGACTGTAGTGGACGCACGGGAACGTGCCCTGGCAGACGTGGACAGCATGGTTGATCAGATGACAGAGAAAGTGGTCTGGAAAGCTTCTGAGGTAGAGGAGATCACCTGGAACAGACTGAAGAGAAGGAGAGCTCTGGATTCAATTGAATTTTCAACTTTTGAGCCTCACATTCGTAGGGTTGGCTGACTGGTTCATGGCTTAGCGTGTGTGATTACCTTTATGCACTGTACTGGGAGGGAGTTCTATACTAGTGGAGCCTCCATCTCCTGACCATTCTCGACTATCGCACAGCCTATTAGACTTGTGTATGCTGTTAGCGTTGACCACATCCTCGATCGGTTTAGTATGTGCGTCTGTGCGTGTCTGGTTACCCTTCCGTTGGTTGGGGAGGCGTTCGGGGGTGTCGTAATTATATTTACATATCTCGTAGTGCTTGTTGGCTAGAACGGTCGTGGTAAGTGCGAGATAAAATGGCACAAGTCTCACATTTGTATTCTTATTTCTTTGAATCTCCCCTGAACGCGATGGTACAACGTTTTGGGTATGATTATGTGGCTATCATAGCCAAGGAACGTACCGTTGTGCTTAAGAAATCAACTGAATTAACGTGTTATCTCTGTTATCTCTCCTTCCCCTTATCTCTGAGATCGTTTCTTGCTGGTCTGTGTACACCGGAGCGAAATGTTTCCCAAACAAGTACTTTTTTTACCGCCTGTTTACATATGTGGGTTGTGTGTAACCTTAGCCAGGGGAGCGTGGGACGGGCGGCCGTGAGCTAGCATAGCTGGCCCAGCCCAGGGGCCCGAGGGATGGTGACGTCACCCCTCCCGCAGCACCTGCTACGAGGGCCCGGCCTGAGGTCTCCTCCTGAAGGGTCCCCGAGGAGGGTCTTTTGTAAGAGTATCTTTGGGTCGTACTTGAAGGTGAGCAGTTGAAGCCCTGGCAGTCCTGAGCACCTACCTCGATTGGTCTGGGTTGAGGTCTCCTCCTGAAGGAGTCCCCGAGGTGGGTCCTCTTTCAGAGGTGTCTTCAGGTGGTACCTGAAGGTGAGCAGCTGAAGCCCTTTAAGTCCTAAGCACCTACCTCGATTGGTCTGGCTTGAGGTCTCGTGAAGAATCTTCGAAGTGTGTCTTCAGAGAAGCGTCCTCGGCTGTTACAGGAGCTACCTGAAGGTGAGCAGCGCAGGTCCTATCATCCCTGAGCACCTACCTCGATGGCCTGGCCTGTGGATCCGATCCCAGGCGTCCTGGGACCTGAAGATGAAGGGTGCTGGTCCTGTCTGATCTGAGTTCCTTCCTGAAGGAGGGTCTGTGTTTATTACCTGACCTCCTGATTGGCCCCTTTGTATCAGGACCTTATATAGTGACCTGTCGTGCCCCTTTGTGTATGGGTCTTGATGAGAAATTGATCTCATCTTTGACAGAAGAAGTGCCATTGTCGTGAGCGAGTGAATGGATCGTCTCCTGCACTCTTGGGGCACTCAAGATGGATCTGTCACACCTGAATGTACTCTAATGGTTCAGTCTGAGACCCGAGACCGATTCCTTAATGACGGTGTCCAGAAGAGGGACATGGGCACTTCAGGTGCTGGGGCGAGGATGTCACTGCTGAAGTCCCAGGGTTGCTAGGGTGGTGATGTGTCTGCTGGGTGGTGAGGCTGAAGAAGGCTTTTGGGTACAGACATCAGAGGTCAGGTAATAGGGGATGATGCCACAGCTGGGGCTGGAGGTGGCTGTGGGTACATACCTCAGATGCCGGAGTGGTGATGTCATTCTTGGGGTAGGGGTGGCTAGGTGCTCCATTCCCATACCACAGGTTCTGGGGAAGGCTGGAGGCGCTGGGGCCACACCTCAGGTGCTGGGGCTGATGATAACAGGTTCTGGGGGAGACTGGGGGCTCTGGAGTCATACCTCGGGTCCTGGGGGTGATGATATCAGGTCCTGGGGAGAAGGCTGGAGGCCGTGAGCCGATGGGATCATCCTCCCATCTCTCTTGATGGTAAAGTCGATACACTATCGACATCTTCACCCCCCTCGTCTGATGTGGACGATCAGGATTCCGTTATCACCATGACGGGCCGACGTGAGTAACAATACCTGATGGCTTGAGTGGGGGGGAGAGAGAGAGAGAGCACCTCCTCAAAATATCTGCTGGAGACGTGTACGAGGCCCCGCAGACCTACTGGAACGAAGGGCACGGAATGGATAAACAGGTTGTTGAGTCTGACGGTGGACATGACATTTTACAGGCGTCCTACTGACTTAGGATGACACTATGGGTCTGTTGGTTGATATGAGGCGAGGTACAAGAATGGGCTAGGGGCCTCCTGGATTCCAGGCGAGTTGTATAGAGATGGGCTGAGGACCCACGGATTCCAGAATAGTTAGAAAGGCGGGCTGGAGGCTTCTAGGACTCCAGGCAAGTTATAGAGATGAGCTGAGGGCTTCTGGGGTTCCAGGCAGGTTACAGAGATGGGCTGAGGGCTTCCTGGATTCCAGACAAGTTATATAGAGATGGGCTAAGGACCCGCGTATTCCAGGGAAGTTAGAAAAGTGGGCTGAATATTTCCTGTATTCCAGGCAAGTTATAGAGATGGGCTAGGGGCTTCCTGGATTCAAGGCAAGTTCTAGAGATGGGCTGAGGGCTTCCTGGATTCCAGGCAAGTTATATGGAGATGGGCTAAGAACCCGCGTATTCCAGGGAAGTTAGAAGGGTGGGCTGAAGGCTTCATGGACTTCAGGTAAGTTACAGAGGTGCGCCAAGGCATTCTGATACCAGATACCCCAGGCATTTGACCTTGTCAGACAGTAGACTTTAGTTTAACTCTGACGTCAAGACTGCATAGTGTTGTTTATCCTCTGATATGAGGAAGAGATATTATTTCTGCCTCCCTCATACGGGCATAGTGGTTTGAGGCGGGAGACCTGCCTCCTGCCCAGGCTGACGAAGGCTCAGGCGGGGAAGTCAGCACGGGGCGCAGGGCACAGGGGGTTTTTACCGCTGGGGGACTGTGAAATACGATAGGAACTCATTTGTTTTTCACTGCCATCCGATCTGAAAGCAGTTGGGAAAATAAAAGTGTCATCCTTTTGAAGAACTCGAGTATTGCACTGGGATATTGTTTGAGCTCCGTGGACTGTTGTTTGAGAGCTATGATGCTTCGTTTGAACGCCTCAGGGAGCCATTTGAGCGCTGTTATGTCTATTGAGCGCCGTGGTGCGTCGTGTTTGAGCATCCTCGGGTGCCCTTAGAGCGCAGTGGTGTGCCCATAGAGCGTCGCGGAGTGCCGTTTGAGCGCCCTTGATGTGTGAGCTTAAGCCCCTGCACATCACTCAAGCGCTAGTGACCCCCGCTGGACTGGACTGGCTTCAGCTGAGAGACTTCAACCCAAACCCAGTGAAGGTTTTCCTTCGTCTCTTCCATCGGTTGGCATTGGACTTCATTCACGAGAGTGGAGTGGGGAGGGGAGGGGAGGTTGGGGGGGGTCAGTAGCCCGTAGGGGTTGGGAGGGAGAGGGAGAGGGAGGGGGGAAAGGGGAAGGGGAGGAGGCTGCCAGTTGGCTTGGTCAGTCAGCCTTCGAACTCCACCCCCCTCACCACACACACACACACATTCCATAGTGGCATCTGCCGTTCATATCGCTGACGGGCGCCACCTGTGATTTGCCACCGTCTGGTGCCGCTGCTATAAGCAGATGACGCCTAATGAATGGGCGATTGTGGGACGGGAACGGGAGAAAGCAGCTCAGGGATCACGACCAGTCCCTCTGGGGGCAGTTGGTGTTTGCTGATTATGTACGAGTAGTGGATGTTGAGGTCCCGTTACGGCGGTAGAAGCCTTAGGCTTAAGGGACGGCAGAGAGAGGCTTTGCATAGGGGAATGAATGTTTGGGTTACATCAACACGCGAAATGGCCGCTGGTTGAAGGAGAAATTTGATGGAAAATTGTTGGAAAAAGGGCAAGAGTCTTGTGTTATGACTGGTAGTTGTCGCGCTGGTGAAGGTGCTTACGAAAATTGCCGTTCAGTATTCTGTTGACTTAAAGGGACGTGTGTGTGTGAATCTTTGACGTCCTCTACTTCCCCATAAGTCCATGCATCTCCGTCGGCTTTAAGATTTAGACTAGTTGCATGACTCTTCATGAGTGTACGTGGGGAAGGCCACAGAAGACCAGATGGTCCATGGGGAGGTCGTCTGCTGGAGGACAGTACATGAGAGGGCCAGATGACAGAAGACCTGATGGTCCGTGACTCTGTTATCTTCGTCACACACCATCACAGCAAACCATACGAGTGGTCTGTTGTCTGTGGCGTTACGAGTGGTCTGTCTCTCGTCTGTGGCGTTACGAATCCCTTGTCATCCGAGACGTCACGTCACGGCAGTAACGCCTGTAGAAAACAAACAAAAAAAACGTCAAAAAAGAAACCAATTAGTTTGATGGATTGAGATGGCGACGTGATCTCTCACTGCGGTAGACAGTAACGACTCCCACGCCCGACACAGACTCCCTCCATGGGCCCCTCTCCATAGCCATACCCACTGCTATACCCCCACCGTGCCCTCCCCTCCCCACCATACCCAGGTCTTCCACAGTGTTTTAATTAGAGATGATAACGGCGACGCCTTACCTCGCGATTTATTATCGCTGGCTGATACCAAGGGGCAGGAGGAGGGTTAGCTGCCACCCGAGACTAAGACTAGTTCCTGCCACAGGTAGGTCCCCCTCCCCTGACTAGTGGTGCCCTTCTTCACCCTCACCCCGGCCCTAGTACGCCCCACCTGGCCACCTGTAACCCACCAGGTGGGTCGGGAGTAACCCACGGCGCCCCAGCCCCACCTCGCCACACATGCTCAAGACCGAAACGAAGTCATGATTGAACCCCATTGTGTTCTTTTTGCTCCACTGGTCTCAGTGGGTAGTCTTGGGACTCCACGAATCCCATTGAACTGGGTTCGACTCCCGGCCGGACCGGGTCCCCGGTACTCCCTGGCCAAGGGAACCAGGAACGAGGAAGGGGACTCTGGTGTAAAATGCGACTTGAGTCATGTCGGGGAATGTTAATAAAGGCGAGAGACGTAAAGTTCTCTGATCGTGAGGGGCGTGGCGCTCCTCCCGCAGGGCTGATTTGCATGCTAGGCATCACCCTGCTCATTAGCTCACCTTCTGCAGGGACCGGAGGGCACGGACCCGTCTGGCCCTCTGCCCTCAGCACGGACACACACACGCACACACCCTCCTCCCTCCCGCTCAGGAGCACAGGAAGGAATAAACTGGCGGCAAGTCCTCTAGCGTAATGCATCTTCAGGCGATAGAATGTTGGACGGACGTAGAATGATGGAGTTAACCAATAATTGATGGAAGGCGAAGATGGATGGAGTAGGCGTCGAGAAATCCTTCTCTCCTGTACCCATCTCTTGGTTAAAATTGGCGTGCGTGACGTCGCTTGCTCGTCTAGTTCAGGTGTTGATCACAGGGGACGCCTCTCTTGTCTTGACAGGTCCAAATAGTCACCACCTCTCCTGCCACTTGCAGTAAGAGCTTCTCCAACTATAGCACTAACAAGGGGCGCCCCTTTGTGTATCATGAGGTCTTAACTAGTGGCTGGGGCACGCAAGCAGTCAAGTCTTGGCTAAGGAACCGGAGTGATAGCTGTAGAAAAGAGAGAACCAACCAACTTTAGAAAAATGAGAAGCCATTGTCGAAGAGGGGCCTCGTATGGTGTGACTCGAGCTCCTTCGGCAGGATGTGTGATGCTGTCACTCCGGCCACACCTCGCTGAGGCATGAGGGATGACAGCACCGCCGCCATGAGCGTGTCACATCGGTCTGCGTCACGTCATGAGGACGAGAATAACCCTCCCGGAGTGGGAGGCCCCGGCAGCAGTACCCGGCAGGCCACCACAATCTGGACATTAGCGAGGGTGGGGCTCTCTACCTCCTGAGGGAGATGTAGAGTCGGGGACCAGTGCCAAAATGGTGTCCTCTGACACCGCCTTGACCACACCACTTTCCCCTTCCTCTGAACTAATCTCCAGCAGGAGTGTGGAGTCCCGGGCGTGTGCGCCAAGTTGTGTGGACGCCAAAGGTGGGAGCAGGTGGAGTTTACATGGGTTTATCTGAGTACGTGTAGAAGGTATTACAGAAGGCGTCGCATAATTGGCTCTGGAGGAGGTCACACTGGCTGGCTTGGCTTGGGTCATGCCTGATTTGGGTCATGCCTGACTTGGGTTACGCTTGACCTGGGTCATGTTCGACTTAGGCCACGCCTGATTTGGGTCATACCTGACTTGGGTCACGTTTGACTTTGGTCATGCTTGACTTGGGTCACGCCTGACTTGGGTCATGCTTGACTTGGGTCATGCTTGACTTGGGTCGTGCTTGACTTGGGTCGTGCTTGACTTGGGTCACGCCTGACTTGGGCCACGCTTGACTTGGGTCACGCTTGACTTGGGTCATGCTCGACTTGGGTATGAAGAAGCTGTGTGGGAGGCCGAACTTGGTACATGGAGGAGACGAAGTGGACGCCATAGCTCTCAGTCATTTCATACCCAAGTCTTCTGTGTATATTTGGACAAATAGAGTTTATAGAATTCAAATAAATGATAAAAGCGCCTCCTGTCTCTCCATTGGTGGGCTTGGCCCTCACGCCTGACATCATTATAGCTCCAACCAGCGTAGAATATTCTCATGTATACATACACGTCTTGAATACATAGAGAATATAAAGTTTGGGGAAGAGATGAAAGACTTCCTTGACTGTAGGACCTCACAAGCGTCCCACAGGAGGCACAGGATTGATCTATTCCTCCACGCCCCCTGTCAACCCACCGTCAGTCCAGCCTGTAGGAGTGTTTACGCAGTGATGCTGCACATCTTCCACTCGGGGTCAGGGGAGGGGAGAGGGAGAGGGGAGGGAAAGGTCAGAGGTGAGGGAGGAGGGAGCATGAGGCACCACAGGGATGAGGCAAGGTTAAGGATATGGTCAAGTGCTGATGTGGAAGGCCGAGGACGCTGGCACACGGCAGAGGGTTAGATGCCATTGGACTGACGAAGGTCACTGGATGAGAGTAAGGTCATGGCAGGAGCGAGGTAGTGCTTTTGGAACTTAAGATCTTTGCCTCAGTGTGAGTAAACTAAGCATAGGTGAAGGGTTCATGGCTAGGGACTGGTGGAGGTAGATATGGAGCGTACGGTGGGGTTTATGGAATAGGTGACGACTGAAAATGATGTTGAGAGATTGGATGATGAGACAGATGATCATCCATTGGGATTTTTGGAAAAGGTGACGACTGAAAATGATGCTGAGAGAGTGGATAATGGGACATGATCATACAGTGGGATTTATGGAATAGGTGACGACTGAAAATCACGTTAAGAAAGTCACTGATGAGAGAGATGGTGATGTGTATTGATTTTGATATATGAAAGGTGCTCACAAGTTAGTTGGGCTTTAAAATCATTGTCTCTATGTGGATAAACAAAGCATGAATGGAGGGTGCATGGCTAGGGGTAAGTGGAGGTGAAATACAGAACGTACACTGGGGTTTATGAAAAAGGTGACGACTGAAAATGACTTCGAAACAGTCGGTGATGAGAGACATGATGATGTGTATTGATTTTAGGTACTCAAGGGTTAGTATGTCACAATAACTCCCTTAAATACGATGGTTCGACCCTCTAGTATGACTGCCTGGTCTTCGACACGACCCCCTAGGGTCTTTTCAGAGGCCAGGGCATCATACCCAGTGGTCGTCGTGCTGATGGGGTGAAAGTTACCAGGGATGGGTTCACCAGGACTAGGTTCCTCATCAGAATCACCTGGACCAAGGTCACTGGTGCTATTATCACCAGTGGAATCGCCAGGACCAGGATCACTAGTGCCATTATCACCACTATTGCCACCAGGACCAGATATGCCTTGAACCGGTTCCTCAGCCAACTACTTAACAAGGGCCACTTCACCAACACCCTCTGTTAATTGATTTTAATTAAATTTCATTTAATCACCGAGGTTGACGACCTCCACGGTAGTTAAGTGGGAGGACCCGTGAGTGGGGGTCGTCTGGGACCATGACAAACCCCTTGGGGGTGGTTATGAGCTTGGAGGGTAATGAGTACGACTTTAGTTAAAGGTAACGACCCGACCCCCTCAAGGCTCTAGTAAATGTGACAGTATTGGTGATGGTGGATGGTGGCATCTGCCACTGGGTA
>JAUUDW010642287.1:0-10886 GCA_032361385.1 Panulirus guttatus
ACCCAGTTTCTTAGAGGCAGACTTAGCTATTCCTGTAATGTGGGGTTTCCAAGAAAGAGTGGATGTTACAGTAATACTAAGTATATTAATTGAGTCAAGAGATGGTATTACAGAGCCATCAAAGAAGAGATGAGAGCTGTGAGGAGTTTTTGATAGAGAGATGGGTAGAAACTTAGTTTTGGAGGCATTAAACTTCACAAGATTTTATCTACCCCACTGAGATATCTTGTCCAAAGTGAGTTTATTGGGGAAGCTGTGTCAAGACAAAATACAGATTGAATGAGAGAAGAGGGAGCAGAATTGAAGGGTGTGGATGAATGCAGTGTTGAGTCGTCAGCGTATGCAAGCTCTTATATTCTTTCCCAAAATAACGAATATTTAGTTTAAGAATAAAAAAACAATTAATGAAATTTACTTATATTATGATGATAAAAGAGTTATTAGTAGGATTAAGTATAAGTTAATAGTGTGGAAAATTTTTTCATGCTAAATATAGTTTAGTGTATAAAAGTAGGCAGTGTTACATAGAATGCAGATATGTGTTTAGTGTATATGGTTGAATTGATACCTGAAAGGTAACATGTACTGTAGTGTGCATTGTGCTCAGGTACAAATCTGAGTGAAATCACACGTCAAAAAGAAAATTATATACTGGCCAGCTGCCTGCCTCAATGCGGTCCATTCAGAATCCTGCCACACAAATGCTTTCTTTCTTTTTTTTTAGTTTTCTCTACTTATGGGTAATGTACATGCGGTATTTGAGGAATTTTTTTTCTCTCTTTTTGGAAAAATGGATTAGATGTATAGCTTCTTATGTAGTTTCTTTGTTAAAAATTTAGTCCATATCCTGTCATCCAGTCTTGAGATATTGTGTACATTCTGATACTGACATTTGATCCCTAGCTTTAAAATATAATCAGTTGTAGAGCTCTGTCTGCAGTAACTATTCCACCAAATTGATCCATAATTCATGTACCAGCCATGAGATTGTGTTAACAAAATGGCCATCCAAAGATGGATGCATTCACATACAGAGGATCAATATCATATGTCCCAATGCTTTCCAGTAGGGTATAATAAGAGAATTTAGTACACCTCTAATGTCTACATTTGTTCAACACATTACTTACCAATATTATAAACATTAGGGACCTCCCACTGGAGAAATTCAGAGAATCCCTTGACAGTTATCGCTAGAGATATAAGCTGAGAGATAGAACGGCTGGATTTTCAAGGAGCTTAGACATATAGGCAATTTCCTGGAAAGGGGAGCAGTCCAACCAAACAAGAGTTATTGTTGTACTGACAAGGTTATAGAACTGACATAAGGTATAAATATGCTAAAGTACATCAAACCTTAGTTGGTTTTAAGTCATATTCACATTTTGCTTCAAGTTCTCTGAGATTTAGGGGATGCCATGGGATTCTGCATGTTTGTCGTTTGTTGAGAAACGTTGATTATTGTAAACTATTTATATTTACATAATTTAGAAGTAACTGTTTCCCACATCTTTTCTTCATTTATGCCATGTAGATTTTATGTGGATTATTTATAAGAGATTTGCATTTGGTTTTACATAATTGTTTGAATATTTACCTATATAACATCAGTTTACTGCTGTTTACAGTTACCTGTATTACAATAATAAACCACTGTTTGCAGCTATTGGACCTCTTCACTCTGGACTCAGGGAAGGGTGATAGTGGTCGAAGCAGCAAAGACTCTCTTGATAGGAACACTACATCTGCAGCTCTTGGTGTTACCTCACCGGGGATCAAAGCTGTGCTAGAAACCTTACCTGATTTGTGGGATGAAGATCAGTATGAAAATGAATTTGATCTGGGCTTATTCATGAGTGCTCTAAAGAAATAATGAAGTAAAAGGCACTTGTAAGGTATGTAAGTCAAGTTATATCAGAACCAGTATACAAAGTGCTTGGCCTTATTATATGTTAATTTAGCTGTAAATACTTAATTATAGGACCATTTGTGGCTAACATGTACAAATAGTCAAGAAATTCAGTACACAATGAAACATCCACCCGCCTGCTGAGATTTTGAGTTTTCCAGGTAACACTAAATATTTGTTGAAGACTTTTAACTGTGTGTCCTCTACAGAACAAGTACAATAGCATATAGATTACAGATTGAAATTAGGATTACTTTTTTTTTGTCTTAGTTAACATTACCTGATAATTATAGGATTTTATGGTAGAGTATAAGGAAACCTCTTTAGATTAAAATGCTATGAGAAAAGAAAGTTCTCAGTTTTTCCTATAAGTTGTATTTTATCCTTTCTGGTTTTGTAAGCCTTTGGAAAAATTTTGCTTGATGAATAGATGCAACACTTAATCAGTATTTGTTGCCAGTGAATGCATGATGTTGCAATGATTGGGTCTTATTAAACTCTAAGAGACAAAACCACATATATTCAGGGAGTACTTTGGTACATGTAACTGCCGTGTTGCAACAAATGGAGTGTAAAAAGTGACCATACAGATCTTAAGGAAACTTTTTTTTTCTTTATAACTTACTTTTATTTTCCTTTAGAACTAGCACAAGCTAGTTTTTTGTATTATACCATCATATTTGATAACCACCAAAGATGTGAAATTAACCGAACAAATGCATCCTTTTATGTTTTGTCTTTTGATACACAAAATTATTTTGAACATTTGTTTCCATGTCGGTTGTGTTTATGATAGAAAAGTTAAGTGAACATATTAGTATTTGAGCAAAATCTGTGTATTTTCATGTTGGATGACCTTTCTTAAAGGTTCAGATACTGTATTTTAAAGGTTCATATATTCTTAAGAGCTGCGCAACAGTATTTATTATTTTTAATTGGCTAACTTGTGCTTGTTAATTGATACCATAGTTTAAAAGGAACAAGTAGAATGATAGGAAAAGCTAGATATCAAAGAGTAGCTGTATTTTGACAGTTTTTATTGATTGTGGGCTGCCTCATACATATGGTCATGTATCACAAACTTACCTTTATTACTTCTTGAAGTGTATTTCCTTAAGTAGTTGTTTATTTTGCATACAGTTAGATGGGCTTGCATTTTATTGCTAGTTGCTGTGCTTCAGGAAATTTAAATGAGTGTTATCCATATAGACAGATTGGTAAAAGTAGTGAGATAAACTAAAAGCAAGAGCTAGAAAGGTTTTCTTTACTGCTTTCAGTATTCACAAGAATAATGATACATCATGACAGGTACTCATGCTTATATACAAGACAGGTGAATTAGGTAACTCATCTCTAAGATGTGTTACTTCCCAATTGGTCTGTTGTTAATGCTTGACTGCCACAAACTGACTAATAGGAACCATATTTGCTACTGTCCTGGGCCAGATGCAGCTGCCTGCTGTGGTGTTATTGTGTCCTTTTAACAGTAACATAAGCCAAGTGAGTAGTGCATAGAGACAATAAAAAATTAAAAAGATTATGGTATTCACATAAGTAAGGCATTCAAATTCAGTCTTAAGAAACTTATCCTCACTCTTTACAGCTCATTTCTGCATCCTTATCTTGAATATCATGTTCAGTTTTGGCCACCTTGTTTGAAGAAAGACAATCACAATAGAGACGTTATAGTATCAAGCAACCAAGATGGTTCCTGGTCCGATAAACATATCCAACGAGAGCCAACTAGATGCATTAAACTTATTAGCTAGGAAAGGGAAGGTTAAGAGATGATTTACTGCTGGTATTCAAATTTATCAAAGGCTTAAATATTCTCAGTCTAAGTAGATATATCAGGATAGAATTACAGAATTTCACGAAGTAATGGATACAAGTTTTGAGCAAACATATTGCTTCAAATGATGCAAAGGACTTTCCTTCAACTTGATATATGTTAGAAGTAGACTTGACAAAATCTTTTACCAATATAGTTTGCAGGTATTAGCTTTTTTGTTATATGTTTGCTTTCTTAGTCATACCACACATATCTTTATGTTTCTGATCTCTTCTACTATCACAAACAGCATCAAAAGGACCCTGTGTTCTGTTGCTCTTTGTATACAAGAAAAAAAATTCAGTTTTAAAGTCAGAAGTATAGAAATATGCTTCTTGATTTATTTTTGATGAATTATTATAAAACACAAAGATTTTCAGACTTCAGACAGGCCACCTTAGTCTTGAATCATATAGATGAGGTATTTGATACATGCAGATAGCTGAAACAGCCCCCTGACACTGTAGCTTCCATGTCACCTAGGCTAGAACATTGCATAAGGTCTAAGCATCTAAAATTTAGGGTAGCTTGCTATCTGTCCATCTGTATATTTATATATCTATCTATATGTCTATCTATCTGTCTATATCTCTGATGCCTGTTTGCTCTGGGAACTCCCTCATGGGGGATGGCCACGGCAAAAGAGTCTCCATGACTAGTGAACTCCTGTGCCACTTCTTAGCCTTTTAGTGCCTCACCCTTAACTGGCCAGTGGCAGGGGGGCAACTCTAGCGCAGTGTTCCAACCGACTGCTTTTATCTAATGTTACAGCGTACTGCTTTTATTTAATCTATTTATCTGTCTGTCATTACACTGGAGTTACGCTCTACCAGTGGCCTGTGAAGGATGAGGTACTAAAGGGTAAGAAGCAGCACTGGAGTTCACCAGATGTGGACATCCTTTTGTCAGGGCCATCCCTTTAAGGGAGTTCCTGAAGGGAATAGACATTAGAGATATGAATAGACTACCTAATGCTCCAACTTAATGTTCCTACTTAATACTCTTACCTTATGTTTCTACCTAATGTTCCTACCTGCTACTGTCTGTTGCTCCTACCATTTTGCCAAAAGGCAGAGCTAATGCTTGGCACTCGCTGCAGGAAAATCTAAAGTTATGAAGAATGAGTTGTGTGAGTTAAGTGTTGTCAAGTGTTATGTATGACAAGAAGAGACTGTATGTTTGTGGACAGAATGCCAGCAGTCAACGAGTGGATGAGTCAGAAAGAAAACACACCTACTTGGGTCAGAGGAGTGCAGTTTGCTAACCACTGGAGTGCTGGCTTGCTATGCACCCATTACTAACCCTCCTGATACTTAGGTAGGTAGTACCAGCGATATACCTCCCTGGTCAGTGACTGCCCACAAACTATACGTACATTTACGCATAACTCATATATATATTTCATAAGCTGTTTTCATATATTTGTTTCATACAGTATTTTCTCACCCTTTTATTATGTTGGTAGATGTAAAGTCATCCCCAAGCTCATCAGTCATTGTACTGTATATCCTAACTCATTTTAGTGTAGGATATCCATTAGGAAAATCAAAAACATACTGGTCAATTTTGTTGGTATAGTGAACACAGGAGAGTTGTGAAAAACCTCATTACTTTGATCCTTGATATTTTGGGATTTTAATACATTTCCAGATAAAACAATGTCTATCCCCGTTTTTCCCCCATATTAATGATTTGAAGGTTTCCACAAATAGTTCACTATTTTTTGGGATGAGACATACATGCTCTTGACTGCCTTTTGGTCATTTGGTCATGTCATTCAGCAACACATATCTGTCCAGTATTTAATTGAACACCATTATTCAGCCCACATTGACATCATCAAATGGTGTAATATTTGCAAACTAAATCATTACTGATAAAAAAAGATGTTCTTATCTATATCTTACTGAATCAGAATAATTCCTGTATTTTTATATAAGTACTTTACAAAATATGTAGGTTATTCATTTAATTAGTAATAAGAAATACGTTGCTCATTAAGGATTTCCATATTTTGACATTATATCACAAAGAAATGATTAAGTGTATCATAGGTAGAGGAAATTAAGCCACCAAAAACTGGACAAATCAGTGACCAGGGTGTCAGGTTTGGGGAATATTCTGGTTCAGGGTGTAAAATCATGCATTATATATTACATGTATTTTTTTTCTTTTTACTTATGATTTGTTTACAAATTTTCAATGAAAAGGTACCTTAACCTTTTAGTAGTTTATTTTGATCTGTAGATAATCAATATTATCCATGTAGTATGTATTTTGACCTGATGGTATCTGATATTTCATTACCAGTGATACCAACATATGTCCATTCTATTTATCTCTGATGCCCATTCCTTTTGGGAACTCCCATCAAAGGATGGCCATGCCAAAAGAGTTTCTACTTATCCTTGTCATTACATGCTCCCTCTACATACACCATTCTGCTGTTTCTCCCCATCCAGTACTCTTCCACTTTATTTCTCCATGTCGCAGGTGGCCTTCCTTTCACACCAAACCCTTTAATTGTACTATCATGCACTCTCCTTGTAAAGTCCTTGTCTTTCTTTCCACATGTATTACATTTCACCCACTCTACCACTCAACAACTAATTTCCTTTTGTATTCCGTGCCATAACAAGTTTCTTATACACCCCTTCAATGCTCTCTTCATTTCATCTGGTCATATCACATGCCCTTCTCAAATAACTTTAATACAGCCTGGTTTTTTAGATTTCTGTCAGCTATCTTATCCCTTATTTTTCTAAATATTCCGTGTGGATGATTGTATATATATGTGTTAGGTAAGAATTCATTGAAGAAAATTATTGAAAAAAAGTGAAAAATGCAATTTATTGTATGATTCACCAACCATATGTTGAATGCTCAGAACAGAGATTAATTTTGAGCATTCAGGGCTTGATGATGTGTTTTCCATCATACCTTACACCTGTCCTCTCTTGTTACTTTCCCTCATAAACTTTTTCATTGAGGCAACCCACATTCTTTTCAGATTTGATATTACAAGCAAAAATAAATGACTTTTCAACAAATGTTTACTTTATTGCTACTGGGTATTTTGATACTTTTTGTGAGGAAATGGTTGGTAACCGTATTATTTTGAATGGTTGTATTGGTTTCTAGATGATGTAACTGGAACTAGTAAGGAAGTGTTTTGTTGATTAGCATCATTCCATGTGTTACCATGATGTGATTAGTATTAGCCATAGTCAAGAAATCTTCATGTTACCTAGGCCTAACACTGACATAACATACCTATTTATTTTTTAACATCTTCATTCAGATACTTAAAAAACTGATGTCAGTGAATCCAATCTTCACAATTCTTTCCTTCTTTTTATGATAACTAGACCAAAGTTTTAGTCAAAATATGAAAGATAACGCTTGTAGTAAATATATAAACTTTTATTTTTCCTGAACAATTTTTGTGAGATTCTTTGATTTAAATATAGATATACTTTGATATACTTTTAGTTAACTGTGGTTGTATATAATTTTATTGAACTACAGACAGTACCTGTATGATGGAAAATTAAGTTTATGATTGTTATGCAGGTGTCTGGGGAAACCGAACAATAATCTATCCAAAGGTACAATGTTCATTATTAATGTCCATTAGTATTAGTCTCAAGGTATTACTGACCTTTGTCTTGTATTTATATTGGTATTATTGACCTGGTGTATTAAATTGGTATTAATGACCTGTATATTGTATAAAAAGATGCAGAATTTTAGTTATTTTGATTTTTTAAGTTTTGCAAAATTGTTACAATTTAAGCCTTGCTCAGCCTTTAGTGTACTGTTCATTTATTATTACAGTGTTTTAAGGAATCTAATCTCTCAGGGTAGATGTGTATTTTTCATGAAAAGATTTAATAGCTGTTATATCACCATCATTGGGGATATAACTTCTTATTGTCATGGTAATTGAAAATTATGAGAGCTCTTTACAGACTGATATTATTAAAAGCCACAGAATAAACCTTCATGTATGAGAACCTGTAAGAGTGTTCTGCTTATTGTCATGCTCAAAAACCACAATTCCACTAAAAAGCTTGTATTCTTAAACCTATACATGAACAGAAATTCATTCATTACTGTTAGTATTCTTTACACAATGATTCATTTATTGTCTCTCTTGCCATGTGGCAGAAAGATCTTTTGCTTTAATAATGTAATCATGATTGATAACTTATTAGTACATACAGTTAGTACACTGTAAAGGTGCAAGAAATTTGGACTTCATGTTTGCTTAGAATTGTTAAGCAATATCATCATTTCTTTATGTTTAATCAGTTGAGGGAAATCCAGTTGTTCAGTGACAATGCCAAGGCATTTTCCAACTGGTGTAAGGGGTATTAATGATCGATCTTTATTTTCTTGAAAAATATTTGTAGCAAAATGGTTGCCAGAGTTCTTGCTGAGTAGTCTTGCATCCCTGGAAAATGGTAACATGTTAACTGAATGAAGTACATTGTGTAAGCCTACAACATTTCCTGAATGAATAAAATGTATTAATTATATGTGTTATACATTTCACTATAGTTTAGTAAGGAGTTGATAGTCTTGTTATCTTGTGACTTGGAAGAGTACAAGATGATTGGATATATACATTGTCCTAACCATTGTTTATGGCTAGAATGTAAAGAATTGCAGTATAGTTTTTAGGTATAACATGTTTAGCCCTCTGAAATGCAGGTCATTTACAAATCAAATTAATGGCATCAAGCTTGCTGGTCCTGTGATGGTAGGTTGCAAGCAATACAGACGTCAGAGTTTGTGGTAATTGATACGTACATGTGATGATAACCATCACAATCAATGTGATAAACAAAAAGAAGTGCACAAGCACATATGAACATATAGAGGGAGGGGCAACAAAAAGAGGAAAAAAGTACATTTGATTATCTAAGATGAGATTTTATTATTAATTCTCGCTGTATATCATGCTTGATTAACAGTGCTGCTTTTCTCTGTTGCAAAGCACATTGTACTACATAATTTCAGTCTTGGGCTCGTGGGAAACCATGTTTAGCCATATATCATGGATTTCTGTGACTGTTTCTGTGCTTACCTCAAGTTGATTTCTAATTTCACTTGATAGAGGTAAGGGATGTGAGATTCAGTACATGAGATTAGACAAAGAGTGTACCATATAGTATACCATATAGTGAAGACCTGTAAAGGTTATTTTCAGCCAGATGGTATCAAGGTTGGCAAATGAAACTGTTTGTCATGAAGAACGTATTTTTCTCTTCTTTCATATTTGTTCATTGTTCGCTACACACAAACACACACACACGGACCTGTTGGAGGCTCCAGTCATGGACAAAAGTCCACATCAAGACTGGGATTTAATTACAATATAGAGAGGATTATGAAAGGGAAAAAGAAGAACAAGGGGAAGTATTTATGAATTTTGGAATGAGTGAAAAACCTGTCTTAAAATGTGCCAGGTCATAGTTATTGGGAAAGGCATAAGAAGGTAGAGAGTTCCAAAGCTTTAAGATGCTTCGTAGGGTAGTGCCAGGGAATAATGAAAGAATGGTCCCATTTGCTTGCATCCTCTCTCTAGTTGTCAGATAAAGAGCCCCAATCCACAGCCAAGGTTCACAGACCACACCTTCATAAAAACTTTCACTGCTTCAAGCAGCTTTTCTTCTACACTGTATATTCTTAAGACCTTCCACAAAGTATCTCTGTCAACCTTTTCATATGCCTTCTTCAAATCCATAAATGCCACATACAAATCCATCTGTTTTCCTAAGTATTTCTTGCACATATTCTTTAAAGCAAACACCTGATCCACACATCCTCTATCACTTCTGAAGCCACACTGCTTCTCCTCAATCTGATGCTCTGTACATGCCTTCACCCTCAATCAGTACCCTCTTATACGTTTTACGAGGTATACTCAACAGTCGTCTACTTCTGTAGTTTGATCGCTTACCTTTATCCCCTTTGCCTTTATACAGTGGCACTATACATGCATTCTGCCAATCCTCAGGCACCTCACCATGATCCATGCATACATTGAAAATCCTTACCAACCAATTAGCAACACAGTCATCCCTTTTTTGATAAATTCAACTGCAATACTGTCCACTCTCACTTTGTATACCGTTGCAACCAAAAGACTCTATATCTGCCACAGTCTTATCAAACACATTTTACAGTCCTTCAAAATACTCGCTCTATCTCTTCCTCACTTAATCATTAGCTGTTACCATTTCCCTTTATGGCCCCTTCACCAGTGTTCTCATTTGTTCTCTTGTCTTTTGCATGTTAATTACTTCCTTCCAAAACAATTTATTCTCCCTAAAGTTTACTGATACTTGCTTACCCCATCTCTTATTTACCCTCTTTATCAACCCCTACACCTTCCTCTTGACCTCCTGCCACTTTCTCTTATATGTCCCCAATCATTTGCACTCCTTCCCTGTAAGTACCACCCAAAAGCCTCTCTTTCACTTTTACTAGCAACTTTACCTCTTCATCCCACCACTTACTACCCTTTCTAATCTGCCCACCTCTCTCCTTTTGCTTGCCACTTGCATCTCTTGCACCTGCCATCGCTGCTTCCCTAAATACCTCCCATTCCTTACTCGCTCCCCTTGCCTCATTTACTGTCTCCTTTTGACATCCTACACCCGGTCTATCCTGGTATTTCTTCACGCAAGTTTCTTTTCCAAACTCACTCACTCACCACTCCCTTCACGACATTGTTTCCGCTTTCTTGAAAAACTCTACAAATCTTCACCCTCGTCTCCACAAGATAGTGATCAGACATCCCACCAGCTGCCCTTCTCAGCACATTTACATCCAAAACTCTTTGTTTTACATGCCTATAAATTAATATATAATCCAATAATGCCCTCTGACCTCTCCAACTCGCTTACGTATACTTGTGTATATCTCTTTTTAAACAAGGTATTCCCAATCATGCCCTTTTTCAGTGCAATTCCACAAGCTGTTCACCATTTCCGTTCATAACACTGAATACTCCATGCACGCACAGGGAATGCGTGAGAAGTATTTCACCACTATCCCCAGTAAATGTGAATAAGAGCAAGGTTATTAGGTTCAGCAGGGTTGAGGGACGAGTTAGTTGGGGAGTGAGTTTGAATG
>JAUUDW010642298.1:0-10886 GCA_032361385.1 Panulirus guttatus
GTGTGGCCATCGGGAACTCAAGGGTGTGCCGTTTTGATAACTGCTTCTTTCCCAACACGTCGAAGCTTTGGAACTCTACCTTCTCACGTCTTTCCCAATAACTATGACCTGGCTCATTTCAAGAGACAGGTTTTTCACTTTCTCAAGAATCTGTAAGTACTTTCCCTGTCTGTTTTTCCCTCTCTCAATTCTCTCAGTATTTCAATTAAGGCCCTGCCTTGATGTGGGCTTTTGTCCGTGATTGGAGCCTTCAGTATAAAAAGAAATAGCCCTTGAGTTTGTATGTACATGTTCATTATATAACATATATTATTTTCCTTCTAATCATCCAACTATGAAAACAAAGGCTAGCGTTTTCACCAAGAAAATAATAAAAAAGCATTCTGTATTTGGTTCTGGTAACATTGCTTTCCCGCGGACTATGGATCAATTAACAAAATTGTTCTGGTTCTGTTTTTCGTCTCCTATTGTCTTTTTCATTCACTCTGTCTGGGAGGCCACTAATTTTCTCCTAACTTTATTGGATGGGCTTTTTTTTTATAGTTACTGGGCTACAGTCCAATGGTTCATCTGCATCTGCACTCAGAAGGTGTGTAAATATGTGAAAACGTGAAGCGGGGTGCACAAGTAACAGGTAGAAATCACCAATATGGGGGTGATAACAGGTCACCGTACACTGCCATAGTCATCAGGACGCTGTGTCTGTCTAAGTGTACCCCCCCCACAAACCTCTACCCTCTTGTATCGTCGCCACACCGTTATGTAACTATAGCTACCATAAGATAAACAACATTCATATCTAAATAATTAGTCAGTAATAAGTACTATGAATGCAATTAAGAAAAATAATCAATAACGTATAAAAACAAAATATCCGACATCGGCGAGGCCGAACTCGACGACGGCGTTCGCTTTTTAACGCTGAGTGATCACAATGCAGATTAAAGTCCCTGAGCGGGAAACTCAGCTCATCCTGTGAGTCTGCCGCTCAATGCGGGAGACTTGGCATGTCTGTAATAAGTTCCCGAGTGAGCTCTGTTGACACAAGTTGCATCTGTATGCCTAAATATGGATACTATGATGAAAATCATTTGCTTGTAATTTTCCAGCTCGCTTTGAACAGTAAAATCATTAGTAAGGTTCCATCTATGTCCATTTAAGCTTTGGGATCACCTGATGATTAGGTCCCTTCTCGAACATTTTTCATGACTACGTTAGGATAGGTTCGTACCTAACCTAACCTGGACAGGGCCCTTGAGAGGAATTCTATTAGGCGTACAAAGTTTCTCTCGGGCCCTCTTCCCATCTCCATTAGTTATCCTTTTTTTATCCACTACGGTTTTATGCCATGAGCTGTAAGGCCAAAGAAGGTATGGAAGATGAGAGAGGATTGGAATGGAGCGCTTTGTTGATTTTCTGCATTTTCTGAGATCCCAGGAAATTTCCGAGCCCCCTTTTTGACCCCCGGGCCAAGGTACGATGTACCACCTGCACTCCACTCTCAGAAGCCCAGCATAATAAATCTGACCTAGTTCAGCAAGAAAAACTTAGAGGGCGATTCTTCATGTGATCTCGCCTTTGTTTGCCCAATTACTCTAGAAACAACTAAAGATTCATTACTCTGCATCTAAAAGGGTCTGAGTTTTTTTGACGTCCAAGAGTACATTGTGAACGAGACAGCAGTTTGATTTGTCATACTCCCCTTTCCTGATACATGCGCTTACAACTACTTTCTCAATGTAAAGATGAACAATCATTAAACTTATTTTTGATAAATGGATATATCAGCCCTAGATTTTGTTTTCAATTTTTTTTCCTTACATGTTTAGATTTTTCCTCTGTTATATTTCCTTTTAGAGAAATTGATTTGTATTCATTTTGATTAAACGCTTATTCGAAGGGAATTTCAAGATTGTTTTGCAAATAATTTAACAAATACTACAGGCACACATTCGAGCCCTATTTTCTTGCTATGACAACTAAGGGATTCATAGAAAACGTACAGAATAAGAATTACCGTTTTCTCTTTATAGGCTTGGTACATTATTTTTAATTTACTAAGGGCAGAGGAAATGTGGTGTTGTGAACATTGTTTTACATGAGTATATGCAACGACGTAATATCTATGCTCTATGATAACATATAACACTATAATTGCCACGGTTCGGTAAACAAAAATCAATTAGAATCCACTCAAGCCAAGCCGTTCTGTGCTGCCCTCTGTCGGGAATGTAAGGAGGCTCGGTCGTCTGTCTGTTTATTTAGCGGTTAAGCCTTCCAATGTGTAGTTTTAACATATTTTCGCGGCTAATCATCGTTAAAATGGCATAATCGTAAGTTAGTAATGCCCTTTGTGTTGACGTGTTTCATATGTGTGAGATTCTGGTAATAAGATTTAAAAATAAAGAAAAAAAACGATGAATTATGATGTCATCCGTGTTCTTGTTAAGCAGCTGATTTGTTGACATGAGAGAGCACAGCTGATTTCGTCAGCTGATGTAAACATGAGTTATCACTGTGGTGGTGAATGTTTGTATTCCAAGGTACATATATTCACAAGTGAGTAACATTGAAATTGATCATAATAAGATTACCCTTGAAATCTTTTGTATTTCAAATTTTATTAAAAGTAAGTACTCTAAATTCCAAGGTGCTCTAAATGCTCTAAAAGTTTATTATTTATCAATTAAATTATGAGGACTGTACTCTTTACATCAAAGAAATATAGAAATTACAGCTGTATTATAGAGCAGTGATCAGATGTTTCATAGTTAATATGTAAGATACCAATTTTAGAATTATTATCCTAGTAAAAGTGGGCAGGGTTTGAAAGATGGAGAATTTATGGGGTTAAGAATAACTATAATACCTATAGTCTGTAAGATAGGTTATTTTTTCAACAAAAATGTTAAAGTAAAAGTCCGTATTAGCTCTGCATTGCTGTAAGGTTTGGATATAGAATTATATTGTTCTGTATCCTAGTAGGTGTTTTGAAAATATAGTAGTTGGAGAATGATATGGGGCGTTATGATTTATTGAATGATATTAAATGAGGCGTTAGGAGTGAGTATGATTTATCAGAAAGCTGATGTACATGTACTAGTTGACAGATATTAATGAAAGTGGTTCTATTGGTTTCTTTTTAGTCCAAAAATTGATATAGAGTGTGCATTTTACCTGTAGCACTTTCTTTCCCCACAAAGTGAGTAGGGTTAATAATTAAAGAGAAATTTTGGAATAAAACCACTCTCTACGAAGTGTTTAGAATGAAAGGGACGGGATTTGTTAAAATCTGTCAGCTTGAACTGAAGGGCTACCAACAAAGTCCAAAAGTTTAGTGGTACTCCTATAGTGTTATGTTTTAGTTACATTTGGTACTTTTACTGAGAGAGGGGTTGCAGAACTTGATTACCAACATTCAAAAATAGTGTCTTATTGGGTAATGCACATAAGTGATATAGTCTAAGCAAGGAGGTGCAAGATTGTAGTAAGAAGTAGAGGTCAAGTGAGGTAGGGTGAGATGTTGGAGGCAGGTTTGAAAGGAGCCCACATTGCTGGTGAAGGTGCAAGAGGTGAGGCAGGAGCCCAAGGGAGTGGTTTTTGGCTGTCATATTTTCATGGAATTTTGTAGTAGAAGGTATGGCTCATGCTGTGGTCCTGAATGAACAGTGACTACTGTTTGTGTTTGTGCTGCAGGAGCACCATGGACTTTTGGCTGTAGCTCCAGTAGTTTCAGTTGTTTCTCAAGACAGATGGATACAGTGCCCCATTAGAGGCCTGCAGAAGGTGGATAGTAGAGATGAGGATGGAAGATGACTTGTAAGGAAGATGACATGTAAGGAGTCATGTGGTGAACTGCTACTGATGGAGGAGGCATCCCATGGGCTACTTGACTCGAGTCACATCTGAGGCAAGCTTAACTGACTCTCCCTCATTGTTGCTCAGGTATATGAGAGTGGCCAACTCAGGTCACAAGGGCATTCCTGGAAGGAGAAGCTGTCCCTTTTGGGAAGTATATGAGTTGTTAACTGATGGAGACCAGAAGAAGGTGGGACTTCTTTAGGTTGAAGGTAGTTGGCTCTGATCTCACATCTTCGCCACATGCCCCAGGTGAGGTTAACTAAGTCATGACGGATGGGCTGCCTAGGTCATTACTGCTGTCTCCTCTAGGGATTAAGAGGTCAGGTGAAGTTTCATGTCATACTTGTCTGGTGTTTTCATCCTGGCAGCTAGTAAGATGACACCATAAAAATATTTTGCAAATATTCTTGTACTGTGTACAAGGAAATTTGCAAATGGCCATTCTTTTGATGGCTGAGACAAACCATCCATCTGGTGCTTGTTCAGATTGTATAGGGTTTTATTTTGTTTATAAATCTAATACAAGCTGACTGAAACTAGTATAGATGGGAGAAAGTTAATATAACTTATTGTCAGTTATTCTACTTTCTTGCATTGATGAGGAACTAATGAAATTATTCCTCCACATGTGTCTTGTCACACAGGAAATGTGGCATTTTCTTATTAAAATTCTCATCAGTGTAGGCACTCTGTTACCCCATCAGGTAATTGATATGTCCAGATGAGGGCAACAAATTTGTCCTGAACCTCAGATAGCTACCACAGGTCAAGGTATTTCAACTCTTAGCTTGGGTCACTTCATTAATGAAGTTTCATTGAAAACTATGATGCATGATACCAACCACTGGCTATGAAAACAAAGGGACCTATCCTCTGAAATGAGGGAATTCAACTATAGAGAGACCTCACATCTGTATACCACTCCAGTATGTAAGTTAAGTTGCTTTTTATAATTCTATTCTGTATTAGTTAAACCCACATATACTTTGACCTTCATATCCCTTTATACTATCAGGTTACTAATTACATATTAGAATTATATACAAAACGACAAATTCATGACAGTAGAATGAAAACCCCAAAGCTTGAAAATGTGCGTCTGCTTTTTGATCAATTAATATAAAAACCACACTCTTAATTCATTATGTATAGAGAAAATAAGGAATCTGGAAGGATGTAACAAAGATATCTTAACTAGAAAACATCAATCCTCTTCCTGATGAGATAATATGACACTTTTGTGTATAGGGAAGATGTGAACTTAATTGATGTAAAAGTTGTTAATGCCAGGAGGAGTGGAAAGAATGTACTCTAGTTTTCAAATATCTGCCACAGTTTAAACAGAGATTACTTCCTCAATTCCAGTATTTTCTTCTTGAATCCTATGAGGTAGTGCTAACCACTTGCAACAGAAACTGAAGTTCATGTCCTCCAAAATAAGGGAATTGAGCCCTTAAAAGGTAGCATACATCATATGTACTGCTCTGATGTGAATGTTAGATTATTTACTGTTTTATTTTGTGTTGTTGTACTGTACAATACTTATTTATTATTTAACCCCACATGCTCCCTTTTCTTCATAATGCTCTGTGCTATCAGGTTATTTAATGGTGAAATTATGTAAGAAAACATGAATTGTTAAGAGTAGAACAAAGAATTTGATTGATTACCCCTGTGAAAAAAAGTCTCATTATTTATATTGAAAACAAGTAATCCATAAGCATTTTGTATAGTAAAGATCCCAAAATTAAAACATGAGTATCTGCTTTTTGATAAATCCTGTGAAGGTTTTGTATATAAGGGAAAATGTGGACTTAACTACTGTAAAAGTAGATATTAAACATTAAAGAATTAAAAGAACCCATGAAAACCTAGTTGCTGATATGTGCAGTCAAAATGCACAAACATTAAACTGGCCTGCTGGTGGGGATTGCATCTGTGCTCAGTTTTCTGCTAGTTTGTTGATATTCAGTAGCATTCAGACAATGCTCAGTTACTGGTATATTTCATGAAGAATATTGAACATTTAGATGATTCCCAACTTTAAGGGGGGATTATGTGAGGTTTTCATAAATTTTTAGTTTTTTGCAAATGCTTTACATTTTTTTTCCGTAACTGTAAACATGAAAGGTTTCCTTTCCAGCTCACAGAATTCATGTTGTTTAGAAACTGTATTTAACAGTTAAAAGTATATTATATGTTACAAAAAAATCACTTCTGAAGTATTTTTCATCCTCAGCTTTTATTATTGTTAGGAGTTTTGTGAAATGTTTTCCTGCAATGCACTAAAAAGTGCCGGAATAAGGTCTGAGTGTCAAGTAGGATGCAGTTGCACATTTTGTCGTTGATTTTATCTACACCCAAAACCAAAAACTGATTATTGTTATGTTTATCTTATGTGATCAGTCTTGTTTGATTATAATCAGTGTGATTCATTGATATTTTTTCTTAACAGCAAAATTATAAAAGTTTGTCAAATTAACAGTTGCACCAGTCAGACACAGTGTTGTCAAAGTTGGGTGGGCAGTGGCAGTATTGCCCCCAGTTTCACTACAAGCATTTTTTCCTGACTAATCTTGCTTAACTTTGAAAGCTAGAAGAGATAAGTGTCCATAAGATAACTTTGCTTATGAACCAAAGACAGATCATCCTCTCTTTGAGGATCATATTCTGCTGAGTCATCTAAGTTTAGCTAAAAGCCACTGAGTGCCAGTCAGTTTCCTGCTTTGAAAACTCAAGAAAATGTGCTGTCATTGGCATGGCTGGAGGATGACTGGCTGTGGGGAGAAATTATTGCAAACTGTCACTATAGCCACCACCCAGGTTCAGAGCACAGCCTTGAAATAGAGACACAGAACTCATGTAAATAATTGAGATGTCATGGCAGTATAAATATTTGTCTTTTGGAGTTGTCTGGCTTATGTAAATATCCATCTGAAGTAGATAAGGGATTTATTAAACTTTAATTTTCCCAGGTATGTATAACAATGTATTATTTCCTTTTCTTTTATTTTTCAGTAAAAATAAGATGCTCCAAAGTATGCTCTGCAGCTGAAATTTTAGTTTCTACACTACTTTAGAATTATAGAACAATACCACACAATAACCAAGGCCATCAGCAGTGCAGTGCTAAACTGAACTTTAATCAATGATTCAGTGTTATTATTAGCTTGGAAATATATGGGTGCTTACCTTGCACTATCATATTTATAGTGTATACTTGTGAAATAACTATATTCAATTGATTTGATGCTAGACTTGAAATTTTATGAGGGGCAAATGATTTGAATTTTTTCATTAATCCATGCTAATAAGTAAGTCAGTGGTGAGGAAAACTAAGATCAAGGAAAGTGTGGGGTTAGTTAATGTGAAAGTATTGGTGGGTGAAACAAATTTAGAAATAAACAGAACCCATGAAACACTTAATTTTCCATAATGGCTGAGATCTGTGTTATTTTTAATGTTATTGTCAAAATATACCAACCTTATCGTCTGCTGTCTGCTGCTGTACAGTGAATATTGTACACTAGAACACATTTCAGTGTGTGCTGGAAAATGTCTTTGAATGTTATGATTGCAGATGGACATCAGGAAATTATGCAAACTTGAACCCATAATTTTTCTCATATTTTTTGTAATATTGTTGACAGTAAAGTTTGAGTTGGCTGCTAGGGAACATTAGGTGGGGATTACAAAGATTCTGTTGATTACCTGAAATTTTTCTTCCAACTTGTACTTTAGTTATTCCCACAGTAGCCATGATCTTCATAGTCCTCCACACTTTAGACTTTTTTTTTTTTCTGTAATTGTGCAGTAAGATATTCCAGATCATTCTCCTTTCACAAGTTTATATTTACTAGCATCATATCAAATGCCTTGTGAAGTTATTTGTCAAAATAATCAGTTAATAAGGTGATGCAGAGAAATTAGATAATTACCAATCTGATATGAATAATGACTTTAATTGCAGTGTCATAACTCTGATGCTACCCTGCTTAGAATTTCTTTCCCCTTTATGACTTTTTCTTGTTTTATATATTTCCTGCCAAGTTTCTCCAACTTGTTCAACTTTTTGACTACAGTATTTGACTTCCAGCCACAAAGCAACACTATTTGCATTCATGTGCTGAAATCCTCTGTGCAGGGGATTTCAATGTTCACTTCAAGGATTTGCTTGGCTCTCACTAGGAAGATCCTGCTAGAGCTGTTGCCCTTTCTTTTTCCCTTCATAATGATTTGCAACAAGTAATCAGACACCCAGCATGAGTTCCCGACAAACATTATCACTTTTCCAACACACCCCATTATATCACATCGTTCCAATTTAACCCATGCAAGCCTTTCACCCTCCTGAGTGTTCATGCCCTGGCCATTCAAAATCTTTTTAACTCCATCCTTCCATCTCCAATTTGGCCTCCCCATTCTCCTTGTTCCTTCCAGTTCTGACATTTTTTTTTTAAGGCTCCAGTCACAGACATAAGTCCACATCAAGGCTCGGCCAGAGTTGAAATATAGAGAGAATTACAGAACGAAAAATGAAAAGACAAGGGGAAAGAATTTATGAATTTTGGAAGAAGTGAAAAGCCTGTTGTGTGAAATGTGCCAGGTCTTAGTTATTGGGAAAAACATGAGAGGGTAAAGAGTTCTAAAGCTTCAACGTGTAGGGAAAGAAGCAGGTATTAAAATGGCCCACCCTTGAGATGCTGATGGCTACACAATAATCATGTGACACAGCAGCTTGCCGAGTATTATCAACCTTTTCCTCACTCTTTATTTCCATGTGTCCAAACCATTTCAGCACACCCTCTTCTGCTTTCTTAATCATACTTTTTAATATGGTACATATCTCTTATCTGTTCATTGCTTGCTTGATCAGACCACATCGCACCACATGTTGTCCTCATATATTTCATTTCCAACACATCTGCCCTCCTCTGCACCACCTTATTTACAGCCCGTGCCTCATATCCACATAATATTTTTGGGACTGCTATTCCTTCAAACATACCAAATTTTGCCTTTCCAGATAATGTTCTCTCTTTCCACACATTTTCTAGAGCTTCCAGCACCTTTGTCCCCTCCCCAGCCCCTTGACTCTTTCCACTTCCATGGTTCCATTTGCTGCTGTGTTCACTACCAGGTATCTAGAATACTTCACTTTCTCCAATTTTTCTCCATTTAAACTCACCCCCAACTAACCTATCCCTCAACCCAGCTGAACCAAACAACCTTGCTTTTGTTCACATTCTTTTCCAACTTTTACCTTTCATCCTCTCTTCCAAACTCAGTCAGCAACTTCTGCAGTGTCACACTTGAATCTACCACCAATGCTGTATCATCAGCCAATAATTCACTCACTTCCCAGGCCCTCTCATACTCCCCTCATACTCACCCTCTCTCCAAGACTCTTGCATTTACTTCCCTCACCACCCCATATATAAATGAATTGGACAATCATGGTGACATCATGCACCCCTTCTGCAGACCAGCCTTCACTTGGAACCATTCACTCTCCTTTGCAGTTTGAACACTTGTATTTATCCCCCTTGACTTTATACATTGGCACTATAAATGCATACTGTCAATCCTCAGGCACCTCTCCATGACCAATTAATACATTAAAGTTCCTTACCAACCAACCAACAACACAGCCACTGTGCCACATTTCATCTTAACCAGTTTCCAAGACTGTCTCACTTTGCATACAACCCTGACCCAGAAACCCTATATCTGCCACCCTATCATCAAACATTCAACAGTCCTTCAAAATATTCATTTCCTCTCATCCTCACTTCATTGCTACCTGTTATCACTTCCCCTTTTGCCCCTTTCACCAATGTTCCTATTTATTCTCTTGTTTTTCTCTCATTATTTTCCTCCATCCAGAACATCTCATCCTTCCTGAAGTTTACTGATTCTTGCTCACCCAACTCTCATTTGTCTTCTTTTTCAATCCCTGCACCTTGATATTGACTTCCTGCTGCTTTCTCTTATACATCCCATAATCATTTGCAATCCTTCCCTGTGGGTACAGGTTGAGTATCCCTTATCTGAAATGCCTGGAACCAGAAATGTTTTGGATTTTGGAATATTTGTATATACATAATGAGATATCTTGGAGATGGGACCCAAGTCTAAACACAAAATCTGTTTATGTTTCATATACACCTTATACTCATAGCCTGAAGGTAATTTATACAATATTTTTAATAATTTTGCACATGGAACAAAGTCATTGTAACACTGAACCATCAGAAAGCTAACGCGTCACAGCCTCAGCTGCCCATGTATAAAATCTATGTTTGTTTGGCATCACCATTCCTGACTCTAAATTTGTGTGCTACTGATAGGCAATCATTTTCGTACTCTTATTCACACATAAGTAACACTTATTCACATATAGGTACCTAATTGTAAAAAGAATATGAAATACCATTAATACAGTGAAAAAATAATGTGTTTAGGTGTTGAATTTTCCATTTGTAACATCTTGTTGCTGCTCAATACCAACATGTACTTATTTAAGCACAACACTGCCTGGGTTTTCTCTCAACCCAGCACATATACAGCCTCTCTCCACTCAGCTCACACCACTCACAATCTGGTTACCATACAAGACTACCTGAGTCTTGTGACTTGGTCCACTCAGGGTACCTCTCCTGAACAAGGCATGCTAACAGTTCCACCATACGGAGTTGTACACTGAACACTTAGCTGCCCTTAGCACCGGTAGCCTTGCCATCCAGCCAAGGATGTGTAGTTTTCTCGCTATCATCTGGAGTCTTGGACATATACCAATCTTTAACCCTTTCGTACCAAGCGGGCATCCACCGATGTTGATAGTCAGTATGGCATATAGCACAGACCAGCAGAAATGATAGGTTGATAAGAGACTCGCTTAGAGCGCAGTCTCAAGGTCAATGCAGTCGCCATACGTCTTCCACCCATGCTCCTCTCAGAAACTCCTGCAAAAACCCGATTTCCATAACTAGCAGACTTCCTTACTTTATCAGCACATTAGCACA
>JAUUDW010642320.1:0-10885 GCA_032361385.1 Panulirus guttatus
ATTTGGGCCCGCCCTTGATGTGGACTTTTGTCCGTGACTGGAGCCTTCAACATGAAAAAAAAAAAAAATGCCCTTTTTCATTCCCTTAGTATTATGCCTCTTTCCAGTGACATCTTGAACAGTAATCCAAGTGGTATTTTTGTGTATATGCAAAAATCTTTAGTAGATATGATGAAATTTCAGTGGGATCATGATCCTTGTGTGGGTTATGTGATTTTAATATTATAACATATTTTCTGAATATCTCAACAATTTACAAAACCTCCTCCCCATTCCATCTCACTGGTGTTGAGGCTACAGTGTCTTCCACTGAGAAAGCACTTTTGAACTTGTTATTCTATCTATCTATCTATCTATCTATCTATATTTCTTATGCTTGTTCCCTCCAGAAATGCCCAACAAAGGGTGGCCACAGCGAGTCTCCACTTATCCCTGTCCTTTCATGCCTCCCTCACATACACCATGCCACGCATTCTTCTACTATTTCTCTCCCTCCAGTTTTCCTCCACCCTGTTTGCCCATGTCACAGGTGGTCTTCCACTCACAGTGAGGTAAGAGGTACTGCTACTGTGTAAAGTAAAAGAAGCTTAAGATTGGGAAAAGTTATTGTTTTAGCACCTCTAGGGGATGCTCTAATTTTATTAGAGTATCCAAGTTTCACCCTGCCTTCTCATGGTGACTTGTTACTCAGTTCCTCACATATCCTACCTCATCTTTAACAATTTTTCCCCTCAGAGTCCCTTAGCCTGAGTAGCTGCTCCTTAACTGAAAAATGACTTATCTAATTTTTGTATTTTCAGCTGACTTGTGCACAATATTCTTTTCAAAGTTTGCATGTTCCTGTTCTCTTATCCTGCTATACCCATTCCATACTCTCTTATATTGCTCCTCTTTTCTTATCTTGCTCTACTCACACTTATCTTAATTGAGTATTTCTTGGCTTGATGACTCAAATTTTACCATAACTGGTTGTTCCCGTACATCTTGGTTGTGACTTCCTATTCTTATTTTCATTATCACTGAAATTGCTTATAGCAGTCCCATACCCTCTATCAGTCTTTTATTATATGTTTCTTCTTCCTTTTGATTTATTCCTTATCTGGTGTATGATCTTCCAAGCCAAAAATAATCAATGATTTCTGTCTAGTGACCTCCATCTTTATTCATCTTTCCAATGTTGGTGCCACCCACTTTTCATATAGATCCCTCAAAGTGATAGTGTCAACCTCTGTGTCTTTAACTGTCTCCATAATCTATCTTTTGGTTAGCCAGCACTGGTCCTCTATTCTCTGTACTTTTCTAAACCTTCCATCAACTAGCTTGTATACTTCCTTGATTGCTTCATCTCTAACAGTGTTTATTATTCTTTCAAGTGCTTCGCTAAGTTTCCTTTGTACCTCTGTTTGTGTCACCTGGGTCTGTGTTCCTGTCCTTCACTTTTCATGCTCTGATGACCTGCTTCTGAATTTGCTTTCTTTTTGATCTGCTTCCAAATTTGCTCTTCAGTCTTTCCAACCCTCTACTTTTATCAGTCTTTTCTCTTCCTGAACAGCTTTCAATATTATTTTGATAGATTCAGTGTGAGCTTTTGTCCTTTTTTCTATCTGAAAAGCTCCTGGTAATTCTCCTTAAATACCTTAACCACATTGTCAATAGATTTTTCCTCTGATTGCACAGCCTTTAGTGCATCCAGATAAGACACATCAGACTTCATATGCTTTTGAGTGACTTTATCTTTTTCTCAGAATTTGTATCTTCTGAACCCCCCTCCACTAAACTATATTTCTTTTCCTCTCTAGTCTCATTATTTGTTTCATGATCCTTGAAATACTTCCTCAGTTTTCTTAACTCTAGCTCTAGTTGTGTTATCCTCTGATCATGATCCTTCACAAGTTTCCATAATATCTCCAACTGTTTGCTCTCTGGTGTTTTCATCTCTAGCCTCTTTTTTGCCTTTATCTCTAGTCTCCTGTATGTAGATCTGGTTTTGAGCGACCGGTTTTGGTACATTCCTGTAACTAAGTCCATACTAGTCATTTCTGGTTTGTGCAGTGCTAGAAGTCTTAAATTATCCCCAAAGTAATACTAATGCCAGTAATGAAGCTTACTGGAGTAAAATATCCTACAATGTGAGGAGAGATTAGATGTTCAGCTTATTGGTTATTGATTATCAAAAATGAAAATTTCACTCTCCTTTACCAAGTTGCACTTCCATACACTGATTTACTGAACCTGTTCACTTTACATTATTATACATTTATTTTCTTGTAAATTGGGACTCCGTAAAATGAGACAAAACAAAAGAAAGACGAGATCTTGATTCACTCAATTTTCGAACACATTTTCATTTGATTTGAACCTGGGAATGTTCCACTCCCAATCCACATTTAAGCTCACAAAATTTTGCACTCTCAAACTGAATATCTAATGCATAAATCACTTGGGCCCTTTCATATTTTACTTCCTCCCTAAATTGTTCATAACAGGCTTCATGAGCTGTAATCCTCCATGATCTTGAGAGAAACAAGTATCACTTCTTGGATAACTGTGTGAAAGTGAATTTGATTTTGCTGAGAGGGAAAGCATGTGGAATGTCTCATCATTACCTAGTGGAGGTAAGGGTGAAGATTTGCAAAGACTTTCCGAAAGGAGGAAATTATATGGGTGGTGAGAAGGTGGTGAAAGTAAGGATGCTTGGGAAAGAGAATTATTTAAAGAGAAACTAGGAATGCTGAGTGTAGAATGGCAGAAGGTTAGATTAAAGGAAGCTTGGAGAGTGGGTGAGGAATTGGAAGTATTTAGGGAAGCAGTGCTGGTATGTGCGAGAGAATTGTGTCCCATACGAAAGGTGGGAAATGGACATTTGAGAAGTGGTAGTGAGTGATGTGATGATGATGTTAAATTGCTAGTAAAAGAGAGAAGAGAGGTTTATTGGTGGTACTGCAGGGAATGATTGTGAGTGATTGGGAAATGTATAAAAGAAAGGAAGGTGCTGGGGCTGAAAAAGAGGGCAGTTTAGAGCTGGTGTGAGTGATTATTAACAAACTTCAGGAGAATAAGAAAATGTTTTGGAATGAGGTTAATAGTGTGAGATAATCAAGAGAACAAATGGAAACATAGTAAAGGGGGCAAATGAGTGAACAGGATATGGGATGAGGCAGCATTAAGGTGAACAGGATATGGGATGAGTACTTTAAAAGATTGTTGAAGCAATTGTGGTGGGGATGCCTGTGTCTTGGAGGCATGCAAAGTGAAAGACTCATTGCAGATGATGTTGTGAAGGCCTTGCATAAGATGAATAGTGGCAAGGCAGCTGGAGTAGGTAGTATTGCAGTTGAATTTCCTATGAAAGGGAGTGACTTTATTGTTGATTAATTAGTTATTATTTTCAATGTATATATGGATCATGGTGAGGTACCTGAAGATTGGTGTTATGCTTGTATATTACCAAATTATAAAGTCAAGGGGAAAAGAATTGTGTTGGAAGCATAGAGAGATAAGTTTATGGAGTGTATCTGATGAGTTGTATTGAAGATTGGTGGTTAGGAAGGTGGTTAGGGAGGAGCATGTGGCTTCTGGAGTTGTAGACGATGTGTGGATCAGATGTTTGCATTCAAGAATGTATGTAAGAAATACATAAAGAAACAGAAGGATCTGTTTGTGCCATATGTAGATCTGGAGAAATCATTTGTTAGTGTTGAAAGAGATGCTTTGTGGAAGATGTTACAAATATATGGTGTGAGAAGAAAGTTTTTAAAAGCTGTAAGGCATTTTTATCAAGAGAGTAAGGTGTGTATGTGAATAGGTAGAGGCAGGTTATCTCCTAGTTGTTTATTTACAAACACTCTTTTCCATATAGCCTTGGCTTCATAGAGGAGAGATGTGAATTGCACACACTTTTCAGACATAAGAATCTTCTCTTTGATGACAATATCTCACAGGTTAAGGTAAACCCAAAACCTTGATATCTGGTTTTGAATGAAACCGTTGAATATAGAAATAGCCCTGTTGTCATCATCTCTTGTTGGAAGCCTTCCTCAAGAAAGCATCATTCCCTGTGTTCTGTTGAATCTCTCAGAGATGTTTTGGACCAGAGATTATTAACGGGACCATTTATCTGTGTATCCTGAAACTCTGAAACCTCTTTTGAAATATCTCTACATGGATTAAAAAAGGCATGTTATTAGTTCATCCTGGGCTTTATGCTAAAGCACATGATGTTAGCCTTCCTCAAAACCTTTCAGTTGAAGAAATTAAGAAAATTTTTTTATTATCATTATTCTACTGCTTTAATAAAGAAGTAACAGTTTAGACATTTGACTTTACCCTTTATGGTTCTGGAATTCCTCCTTCACACGATACAGAATCCAGTGTGCCTCTGAATCACCATTTGGTCTTTATGTTTCATCTTCATCTCTGAAAGGTTTTCTATAAATTTTCCTCCTTTATGTAATTATCCGTTTGTGCTGTATGGTGAGGGAGTTTTACATTCATGATGCCCCACCCATCTCTTGAAAATTTTTTGTTGAACAACTTCTTAAGTTTACGTATGCTGTCTATATTAACTAAGTCCCTAATCATTCTATCTTATTTATGCATCCACTCTTATACTATAAAAGTACTTCATTATATCTGTTTTAAGAACTTTCTTCCTTAATATCGTGTTATGACCATTGCCATGAGCTCTTTGTGCTTCTTTTAGTGCAATGGCCAAACTTGAGTAGCATGTTTTGATATTGGACTTTTGTAGGATATGAACAGCTTGCTAAATATTTCCTTATCCATACACTTGAAGTTCTTCTGATTTTTGTCAGAAGGCAGTTTATGTCCATTACTGTTTTCCTGATGTTGAACTTTGGTGACAGGTTAGGTAACGTTATTGACACCTAAGTACTAATTTGACTCCTAAGTCATACACACAGAATCCTGAAGATTGTTTTCTTCTATTCAGTAGTCATTTTGAGGCCATTTTTTACCCATTGTCCTATCCTCAGTACTTTACATTTATTTGCGTTGAATTTCATTTACAACTTATCAGACCAACTTTGGAGTCTGTTTAGGTCCTGGTTAAGCTGATGCAATCCTCCCCACTTTTCAGTTCCCTAAAGACTTTTACATCATCTGCAAACATATTCAGGATGGAGTCCATACCTTCAGATTAGTCATTCACATAGATCAAGAAGAGTAACGGCAGCAGAACAGAACCGTGATGCACTCTACAGTTGACCTCCACCCATTTGGAGACGGCCCCTCAGACATGTGTCCTCTGTTTCCTTCCACTAAGATAATCTCTTCATCAGAGGAGTTTTCCTCTTATTTCTGCTTGGTATTCCAGCTTGTTAATAAGCCTCCTATGTGGTACTGTGTCAAATACTTTTTAGCAATCAGGATATAAACAGAGCTTAATCTCTCAGAAATTTAAGAGGTTAGTTACACGACATCTTTCCCTAAACCATGTTGCCTCTCACCTAGGTAATTTCTCATCCGTAAAATGTTATCCATTTGCTTTCTGATTAACTTTTCCAATACCTTACAGACCATACTCATCAAGAAGACTGGTCTGTAGTTCAGAAGAGCTTTCAGATTTCTTTTCTTTGGTCTGTAGTTCAAAAAAGCTTTCCGATTTCTTTTCTTATAGATGATTATGACTTTGCCCTTTTTCACTCTTTTAGAACAATGGCTTTCTCCAGTGACATCTTGAAGAGTTTCAAGAGATCTTTCTAGTGTATTTGCTCACACCTTTAGCACATGGTAAAATTTCATCTGGACCATGAGCTTTGTATGAGTCAAGACCTTCTTAGATTCTGTTAATATCTCTAGATATTTCAGTAATTTCTGAAGTCTCTTTCCCATCCTATCTCAATAGTGATGGGGCTATGAAGACATTATTGAATATGTTATTCATTTCATAGCATATCTGTGCATCATCCTTAATTATTTTTCACTGTGAATACCGTAATCATATTACCTGCTTTTTAACTGATAATTGACTTCTGATTAATTTATGGAAAGGTTTTGGATTTTCACCTACCTTATCCGAAACCCCCTTTTCAGAATTTCTCTGTTCCTCCTCTCTTATTCTGTTGTACTCATTTCTTACTCTCTTAACCTCTAATAAGGTGGCTGGCTGAAGTGTTGCCTGTATCTCTGCCACTGCACATCTCAAAACTCTTTTACTTTTTGACATCTTTGATTAAACCATTCTTTCCTCTTTCATATCCTTCCCTCTGTATTCGAGGTTGAAGGTACACATGTTCCCACTTCTTCATTATAAAGTTCACAGAATCCGTCGCTAAAATGCCCTGGTTCCTAGCCAGTAAAATTCATTTCTCAATCAATGTTACATAGATATTGTTGATTTGTGTAGTTTCCATGATTATATCCCCTCCTCAATTCCTGTCTCATCTCTGGTTTTTTAACTTCTTTGTTTACAGCACTGCATTACACGATCTTTTATTTTTCCAGATGATGTTTCATGTATGATATTATTAGTATCCATGCTGGTCTGTGTGATGACAATATGCTGTAGTGAGGATGAATCAGCCCCCTCTCATCCAGTACACTTACTAGGAACTTGTGTCTCCATGATTTCCTGTCACTATGAGAATTGAAATCTCTCCAGTCTGTCTCCTTATAACAGAAATCCCTCATTATCATTACTTTACCTTCTCTGAGAAGTGCCTGTTTTACTGCTGCATGTACCATTCTGATTGTTCATTTGTTGTTGTCATTGTATATTTCTTCTAGACTTTTTAAATTCTTCGGAGGATTATATATCATGAACATTACACCTTTGCACTTCTTTCATACAACTACCCTTCCCATTATTTATTGTGTGAACGGGCCAACTATTCCTGTTCCTTAGACTTATGGGGTTACCTCTTATTAGAAGAGCCAGACCTCCTCCTCCTCCTCCTCCTCCTCCTCCTCCTCCTCCTTTTTGTGCTCTTTCCCTCCTTTACTATTATATGCCCATCTGGACAGAAAAGGTGAGATTTTATCCCATTAGTAAACTTTGTACAACTCCAACAATATCAGATGCATTAAACTTATATGATCCTGAAATTTCAGCTCTTTACCACGAACTACTAATCCATCTGCATATGTATACAATGCTATCAGTCTACCATTACCTTTACATAATATTCCTGACCTCTCTGCAGCTCTGGCTGGCATGGGAGGTCTGTCCTCTTGCCATAATTTGATATCTTCCATTTATTGCCTTCTGACTGCACTCTTATGCTTTCATTCCTGTCTTCCCTTGTTCTCTCATGCTTGATGGATACTTCACTGAATTCCATCTTATTTTAAAGTTTCTTAGACAATCTGAGTACCTCCTGGCAAGATGACTCCAAATTAAATGTACCCATTATTGGTCATTCCTATATATCTTTATTATGACCACCAATACTTTTTCTTTCCTTAACTACAGAGGTTTCCTCTGGTGATTCTGTTGCCTTTAGTGACCATTTGGTGAGCATTTCTTTCATCCCCTTTTCTTCTTTATTTGATATATGTTCTTCCAGTCCAAAATGTGAGTGTGCTTTTGTGCTCACAGGATAGATCATAGAGGAGAGATAGAGGAGAGAAAGGTGTTTTTGAAAATTGAAAAATGTTTTGTCTCTCTTAAATGAGCATTTTTCCCTGGTTTTCTTACCATATCCTGCCTTTCTGTCTTTTATTCATAAATTGTTTTTTCTCCAGCTGTGTACCACTTCCAGGTTTATCTTGAGATCTGAAAATTCTGAGATGTTAGGTTGCCAGAAATAGTCAGATCTTGTTATCTCTATTGTGGTTTCACATTGGCCAAAGATGGGCCTGAAATGATTGAGCTGATACTACCGTAGATAAGCGGAACATGAAGAGTAGAGAAAGCCAGTGCTTATGCAACACTGAGAGTTGGGAGGTTCTTACCCAGAGTTTCATAGGGAATATCCTAAAGAATATCTCATGCTTGGTGGACACTACCTTGGAAAGAAAAGATGTTTCAGTTTTCAAAACACTTATTTCCTTTCTCTCTTTTAGGAGAAGGCTTACCCAGTAACTTAGATGTCTTTGAGGATATGATTTATCTCATCACTCAAGATACTAACACAGTCTACCGTTTGAACAAGTTTGGATACCGTAGCCAAGATATGGTTCGCATTTCCCAGCACCCAATCAAGATATCAGATCTTGTCATTGTTCAGGAGCAGAAGCAAGACAGTTCATGTAAGTATTTAACTAATAATAGTCTTTCTTGGTGAGAAGAGTTTTACATAAAAAAGAAATATATTTTCCTGCTGCGTCAAATATATGAGAGGCATTTGTTTGTTTGGTGTTATTACTTAATTTATCATTGTGGATGGAGCCTTAAGATCTTTAGCCCTCATGAAATGCTGTAATGTCATCAAAGGGAGAGAAATATGTATATCTATTCAATTTTCACATGTATTTAACTCACATTTATACTGAGTTCACAAGAACTATACTTGTATGAATGCTGTTTAAAGTTTACCACCCGAATTTCAGTTACAGGAACCTAAAATTCAGTTACACAATTATGTACTATGCATCATCTTTTGCAAATGCAGTGCATCATGGCAAACATCTCACATGCTGCCAGGACACTACCAGAATGATTATGCTGCCAATACCCATGTGGAACTATTTGTTTAAAGATGTCTGTTGTACTCCTGGACTTAATTTCTTATGCGTTATATAGTCCCCCAAAGCATCATTCAAGTTCTTCTACAAGTGAAGAATCCCCTGTAAACAAGCTTAAGATGTTACCACAAGAGATTAAGTTGGGGATATTGAGAAGACTCACAAAAATGAAACAGCCTCAGCACTTGCTAGGGCATACAACTTGAACAAGTCAAGCATACACATCATTAGTAAGAATGCAGAAAAAATTATTAGTGCAGTTAGATAGTCCACTGCACTCTCAGCCAAGATTAAGACATGTGCAAGGAACCTGGTATTAGGAAAAAAAAGTTAGCTGAATGGATCAGGGACCAGAATTAAAAGCCAGTACCACCAAGCTCTGACATATTTGTGAGAAAGCATTGAAGCAGCTAAAGCACTGTAGACAAGACCACAGTGAATCTTCCATTGGTAATCCTTTTTTGGCATGCAAAGGATAGTTTGAGAAATTAAGAAAGCATCATAATGTTAGCAAGTGGAGCTCTACTAAGTTTCCTGGGGATTGTAAGGAGGCAATGGAGATGGCTTAGGAATACACACCACATCAAGTATTTGATGCTTACGAAACTGGTGGATATTGGCAGTGTATGCTAACTAGAATATACATTTTTCAAGGAGGTAACGGTTGGTCTAGGCTTTAAGGTGGTAGAAATAAGCTAATACTTTTGTTAAGTGTCATTCTTTTGGTTATTTTAAGTGCAAGCTATTATTCATGCATCATTCCAAGAGCCTTCAGGCTTTAAGGGATCTCAGCCACCATATATGTTCTCTGGAGAGCATATAAGAAGTACAACTTTTTGAAGACTAGTTTGTGGACTTTCTTTTTGCATAAGTGAAGCTCTACTGCCATGACTCTAATTTCACTTTCAAGACCCTAGTCCTTGGTAATTAAAGGTAGCTTGTAGCAAAATAGCAGTACTTCATTGCTTGACTCAAAGAACATTTTGATGGAGTTTAAGTATTTTGAATTAACTTACATTTTTATACTTTTACTTCTACTTTGGCAACATTTTAAAACAAATATTATACTTAATTACATTACTTTTTGTTCAGACACCTTGTTGCTTTTGTAATATCCTTACATGTTCAGAATCTAAAGTATCCTGAATCAACCAGTCAAGATTAATCAAAAAACATATGGTCTTGTCCTGACCAATCACAGTTAAGTAGCACTTCCTAGTGCTTCACAGCCTCTGTGTCTAGCTCTTTCATTCTCTTTAGCACTGTTGATGATTCCAGTCAGACCGAGACTGTCTATCATAGTACAGTGGCTGATAAATGTTCACCATGGTCATGTTGAAATGAGTTTTTACAGTCAAAATGATTGTTGGAAATTCGAAGCTATTCTTGTTTACTGTGCCTTCTGTATATACGCTTAATTAAACTTATGGAAAGCTGTTGAGTATATTAATATTGTTTTTTATTTTAGTTATGAGGATATGAGTAAATGATCTTTAGGTGTAGCTGAATTACATATGGCCTGTAATACTTGGAAAAAGATAGCTGGCAAGTGTTGGCAATGAAAATCTGATCAAATTGTCAAGAAAAATTCATAATACTTACTGGGATTATTGATATACTGTTCTCTTTATATATGAAATAAATAATTTACCGTCTCAAGTTGTGTTAGAACTCTCTAACTTGGAGGAAGTCTATCCTTTTTAAAAACTGAAATATTATGAAAATCCAAAATCTCAAAAGTGCTTACATGTGAGAACACACATTGTCAGCTGACAAAAGTGCTTAGGGAATTAGTTGCCCATATTTCACAAAGGCAGAACATTGTGACTCTCCTGCTGCAAAATGTAAGTAGCTAACTATTTTTAAGGATATTCTAGATGTCTTCAAGGGACTTCCTTATAGTGATGATGAACTAATGGATTTTGAACACACATGGAAAATGGATTTTAAGCACACAAAAAAGAACAAATGAGGAATAACACAAATTTGTGGTACAAATATGTGATGTCACATTGTCCCCTGAAAACTGTTTCAGATAGTATCACACTTTCAGATATTACTTACACATTGTTCAGTGAATAGCAGTACTGTGTATAAGATTCTGAATAATGTAGATATGAAAAAATATGTAGATATACTATAATAGATAAGTGATCATGTGGTGTATATTGAAACATTTCCACTTAATCATTATCTGTTATTCACATACATTATTTTGCATGATTTTTTGGTTGTATAA
>JAUUDW010642331.1:0-10885 GCA_032361385.1 Panulirus guttatus
CTATGACCAACAACAGAGGCAGCTGATCACCACCACGATTTGGCCGAGCGAGGCGGAACGAAGAGAGAGACTCCTCTTCCACGTCTCACGGTGCTTGTAACGGTACAAACACAAATCACCCACAAATTCGCTCTCCACGACCCTGCTGGAGGTGAGGGCGCAACCTGACGAAGGAGGACAGGAACCCCTACACCCACAACATGACACGCGGTCACTCCTTTCACAACTCTCTCTCTCTCTCTCTCTCTCTCTCTCTCTCTCTCTCTCTCTCTCTCTCTCTCTCTCTCGTGTGTCTGCGTAGGCGCCGTTACCGACACCAGGAATGCCACAAAGAAGTACACAGATAAGAAACCCGACTTACACGACACGCGTGGTTACCCGCATTCCTGGAACGACATCGAGAGACTGCACGACCGCCACACACCGCAGGTGGCCACCCTAAACGACACACAGGGCATCTGATCCCCCTCAAAGACACTGGGTAACATCAACAACATACTGCACGTGTAGTAATCCACTGCAACACTCTCGGGCTTCAGGTTATCCCTTTCGACGTCAGAACTCACGACCAAAACACGACAGGTTAAAGTCCATCCCCCCCTCCTCTAATGACACGACATAGTTTCCTGACGTCCTCAACGACACGCAGCGGTTTCCTGGCGTCTTCAGCTACGCAGAGAGACCTTACGACCAATACGCGACAGGTGACGGTACCCGCCCGCCCCTCCTCTACCACACACGCAGCCTCCAGGTGTCCCCACCGACCACGATTTTTATTGCCCGGGTCGTAGAAACCAGCAGCAAGCCGGTCTGCAAGAATCTCGTCAAGATATCTACCACGTTTTCGTCTGGCATTCACAAAGTCAACGCTGGGGATCTAAAAGGGTCCTCGTCTGGTTTTCTAAAGGTACTCCTCCGGCGGTATACACCCGGTCATTGTCGGGCATTCGCAAGGTCCCCGTCCAGTACGAACAAGGTCTATCGTCCAGTATTCACACGAGCGTTGTTAGGTATTCACAATCACACAACCGTCGTCGGGTATTCACAAGGTCTTCGTCTGGTAATCACAAGGTCCTCGTCAGGTATTCACAAGGTCCTCGTCAGGCATTCGCAAGGTCCTCATCAGGCATTCACAAGATAATCATCGGGTCTTAGTAAGTGGTGCTACGTTCCCACTGCTGCATTAAACGCACCTCCCACTAGTGAGGGAATTATGCAAATCTTCCTCCTAGAGCAAGTCAGTCAGCCACAAACTTCAACCCTTTGCATCTCACGATTCCCTTGACTGACAAGCGAAAACAACAAGTCTACCACGATAAAAAATAAACAAATAAAAATCTCTGGTCTCTACGCGAACAAACATGGCTCCCGAGATGATCAGGGAGAAAGACGTCCTTCCAAGAAACTAAACGAACAATTTCCTGGTTTGTCTCGGTGATGTGATCCAGCAGTAATTTAACTCCAGCCTAAAATACATTTGTAAATAACCACAGGTGAACCTTGGGACGGCGCCAGCGTTCTTAAATATACATCAATCAGATTTATTATTACTTATTTTTCTCTCGTCTTCGTGCAATATTAATTTCGTTCAGCGAATCTACAGAAAAAAAAAACGAAAAAAAAGCCACACGTCGAGTGAGACTGGTCTTCCGCAAGCAAGAGGTAATAAGATGCAGCAGGAGGAGTGATAGCATCGGCCAGAACCTCCTGTTGGTCCGGGCCAGGGTGGTGGTAGTAGTCACACCTTCTTCTTCTTCTTCTACACCCACGTCCTCCGCATCCACACCCACACTACCACCACCACCACCACCACCACCAATACATATACCCTGCACGACCACACCCCAAACTTGACTCGCTCGCCCACACTCACTCGCTCACTCCCAGACCCACACACTCAGACGTGTGCTCAGTCGAGCACTAATACTCTCTCTCTCTCTCTCTCTCTCTCTCTCTCTCTCTCGAGCCCATTACACCAGTCAGCTCAGATACACAGAGTCCCGACCACACCCAACAAGTTCAGTACACCAGTCAGGTCAAATACATAGAGTTCCGACCACACCCAACAAGTTCAGTAGAGTTAACAGGTTTTCCTCTCTCTGAAGAATCTGTATGTCTTTCTGCTCCAACCATATTAATCCATGAGTTTCTCTTCTCTTCCGCCATCAAAAAAAAATCTCGTCAGGATCAACAGGTCTGTTGCTATGTGAATTTATTCGTACTCTCTTGTATTCCTTCGTACACAGAGCCTTCTCTAAACAGACACAGCCCTCACCACACACACAACACACAATCCACACCACAGGCACATAGTCCTTACCAAAGACACATGGAGCACCCACCACACACACACACACACACACACACACACACAGTTCCACAGCACAGACACAGCCTACCAACATACACGTATTCTCCACCAAATATACACAGCCTCCAGCACCATACTCACAGCTCTCTTCACCAACACTCCCCTCCTTCACCACTCCTTACACACACTCCCTCACAGCCTCCCCCAGCCCACACACACACACACACACACACACACACACAGAGTCATTAGAACTAACTTGAGAGCATATTCAAAGTGCATTAGCAGTGATAAAAGGCGGCCACTGAGGCACACAAGAAAAAGAAAAAGGCGTCAAGGGCATCACCGTCCAAGCTCATGCTTGTGGATGACTTCCCGTCCATTATCATCAACAACAGCTACTCCTGCACCCACTCCCACCTTATCTACTGAGAAAAAAGTTTTGCAATTGGCTCTTATCTTGGGGATAATCTTAGAGCATTACTTTAGAACTTGTGGCAGTCCTCTGATGGATGCACTTGAGTTCGACGTCGACTGCACACCTCGTACTGGTATCATAAGGTACACACTAAAGGCTTACAGAGTACTAAAAGCCCAGGTCTCCAGGTCTACGTACACGCGCACGTGGGTGGGTCATCGCGAGGACTTGGCTCTGGTACTGCACCTTCAGGAGCGCCAGGGAACCCGACGACGGCGAAGGCCATGATGTAGCTCAAAGCAGCACTCAAGAGTGGATAGCACCTCCCCTGAAGGGGAGGGGGGGGGGAGGCCCGGAGGGCTGCCGGGCGTACCACAGCCACTACTGGTGGCCTCAGAGGTTGGCTAAAAGTGCTTTATGAGTCTCCAGATGGCGCAGACGACTATACTGTGTACGATGAGGAAGCAGCAGTAACAGACGCTAACGTTACCGGAAGCAAAGATACTCGGTAACTTGCGGTGGTTAACGCTGGCAATAATCACGAGCGGTAACAAACGATGAGGACAGAGACCATAGTTGCAAACCACAGTGGTGAAAGACATAGTAATGGCGAAGAGAGGCGTGACAAACTATGGATGTGTCGGGATACATACATACATACATGGCACAGAACACCGGCAACGAACTCGTCACAAACGCGCGCGTGGGAGGGAGGGAACAGAGAGGGGATGACGCCGCCCGTTGACAGGAGGCGGTTGGGAGGGCGACAGATGGTGACAGTGATGAGGCAAGTGACCCCGGGAAACGTGGTGGACGTGACATACGGGAGAGGGGAGCCGCCCAAGCAAAGGTCAGGAGGCCACCCACTTGACCCCGCTCCCAAGCCTAGCACATACTCACCAGACCCCATGGCCACCATCCTCCGTCCCCGTGACGCTGATACGGTTACACATGCCACAAGGGCATCTTCAGTGGCTCCTACATGGGGAAGGGAAGCCAGGCAGGAAGAGCAGCAAGAAGAAAGAGACACAGAGAGAAAGAACTTTCGTTACGGATGTGGCAACAGCTTAAAAATAATGGGTTTAACAGAAGGGGACATCTATCTTAAGCACAACAACATTACTGTTACAACAGGAGCAACTTCCGCGTCTGTAGTCGGTCGCAACAGAAGCAAGAGTAATGGTACCGAGAACACACGGTAAATTACAATGGAAGTAATGCTGAGGTCTGTGGTCCCACACAACTACCAGCCATAGAGTGGGGAGGGACCCTAAAGTACTGACCCAGTCCACTGGACGCGCGATGGCTCGAGAAGCTAGACCCACATGAAGTTCATGGACCAAAATGGCATCTCACCATTCAGTTCAGTTTCAATACTTTATTCCTTGATAGAGGAATCGGGATCCTGGGGCTGTCACTAGGTACCCCAGTACAATGTTACCAGAAGCATCTGGCAAGTGTCGCGAGTGCATATAAATATAACAAAGGGGCTTACTAAAGCCTAAGGAAGCTCTATTTTTTGTACTCGGAATGCGCCGAGACTCTTGGCAAACCAAATAATGGAATCCATAGCCAGGAACAACAGAACCAACGGTAAAGTCCGCAACTATAAACAACAGATCGCCTGCACAGTCTGCCGCCGCCACCAAGACGAACGTTGATATTTTCCCTGGCCAGCAGGAGGAGAACCACTGGGCCTCACCAAAGCCCACACATGCCATCTCCCAGGGGATGAGATCCGCCCGTCGTCTGCAGACATTTCCAGCATCGAGTCGTAAGTCTTGTGCCGGGATCACTGCTGGACACTCGTCCATACGCTAGTAAAAGAGGCATGGAAGCAGCACACTCAGGGCCACCTGGCCCTCTACCCAAGAAGAGAGACCAATTGGCACCTTCGGACTAATAAGGAAGGCCACCTGGCCCTCAAACCAGCAGGAGACGCTAACTGGCCCTCAATCCAGCAAGAAAGACCCACCTGACTCTCAAACCAGTAAGAAAGCCCAACTGGTTCTCATACCAGTGAGAGAAAAAAAAGGAGTAGCTGACAAAATCTGTAAGAAACGATAATCAACCCTCTGTTCTACCTGACGTCTGTGTGTTATGAGTCAGAAATATCATACACTGACCCGGGCATCAGCAGCAGTAATCTGACGCTCAACAGAAGCTACGGTGTCATGTGGCCGGGGCCTCGTCATGAATGCCGATCGGATCAGCTCCGCCTCGGACCTGATGGCTGGCTGGAAGAACAAAAGCCTGGACGACGATATTCGATCGGCCACCTGAGGACGCCCTTGCACAGTGGCCCCTGATGTCTATCTGAGGCCGGGGTGGATGCGATGCAGCACCGAACTCAGGATGATATCTGTAGAGATGTGCTTGGTACACGCACCTGACCTGAATATCATCAGACCGTATAAAGAACAGGTGCCAGTATCATCCCCTGGTGTGTGCACGCGGATCCCAGTACCATCCCATGGTGTGTACAGCAAGCTTGATTCCTCAGAGCCACAGGTTCAGCAAGCTTTACTCTCCAGAGTCACCACTGCAGCAAGCTTCACTCCCCAGAGCCACAGTTCCAGCAAGCTTCACTCCCCAGAGCCACATTTCCAGCAAGCTTCTCTCTCCAATGCCACATTTCACGGCAAGCTTCTCTCCCCAGAGCCACAGTTCCAGCAACCTTCACTCCCCAGAGCCGCCACTGCACCAACCTTCGCTCCCTAATCTCCCCCTCGGTGTTGGGTTACTGGCATTCAAAATCTTTTAATTGCCGAGTGTTTGTGGAGGAGCGGGTGAGCGAGCGATCGTATGTAAAAACTGACGATAGCCTTCACACGGACGACAGCCGCTTTCTACTGAGGGAAACTGTCGTGCCGTCTCCATGTGCCGAGACCTAAAAAAAAAAATGACTTTCGAAACTGTGGAGGAACTAACCTGAACGAAGACACAAAAGATCCCTCATTATTCGAGTGGTTGGACCTAACGAGGAGGCTTCAAGAACTGACATTAAAATTAATAAAAAATACAAAAGATAATAATGAGCTCGGGAATAAAAAATAATTGGGAAAAAATATCAAAGTAATAATTTTGATAAATGGAGTAAACCTGAAAGGTTAAGTACCTAGTCGAGACAACAGTTATAATCTTTCCTAATTAAGGTACAAGACATAAATCTAAACAATGCTATGCTGCAATAGATGCAAATCTTTAAGAATAAAAGTAACAGTATACGTAGCCAGGCCAGTGATACCACGTCGTCAGACTTTAACAGAGTTTTGTGCTCGAGATAAAGAGATTAACTGCAGGTTCACTGGTAGCTGTAGCCTAAATGATACCCAAGTCTTTTTAACTGCTCAAGCCAAATAAAACATTCCACTGTAGCTGGTTCAGGACATTTATTGCGAGTCGGGAACTTCATTCTGAATAAAAATCTTATCTAAAAATTGGCGAATGTAATTATCAGTTCGACATTTAGTTAAAAAAAGAAAAAAGAGAGAATAGAATGAGCCTGCTATCCTAAGAATCACCCATAACTCCAACGCAGGTCAAAGTGCACCTTATTTCCACATGTATGTTTACATATAAAACAGAAACCAGTCTGGAAGCGGGACGACCCGCGCCCAGTTCTGGAGGAGTTGTTCATTTACCTAAAACTCAGGAGGAGTAGGAGGGGGAGAGAACCAGACTGCCCAACAGAAGGAAAAAAGAGAAACCAGGTACTCACCTTGTCTGATCCCTTCTCTCTCTGTATTCTCTTGCTTTCTCTTCCACCCTCCCACCTACCCTATGTTCCGTTTTCTTCTCTTGTATTCAATTATTCTCATGTTTCGCTAACTTGTAACGGTCAAGGCATATCTCCTTATTACATTTTTTTTCTGTAACGTGCGTCACTTAGATACCGAGCACACAGATAAATCTGTTTACACCTCTCCATCACAATCTTAGTTAAGTACTTACATGGGATCCCGCTGCACTTCCAGGCCCCTCATATCCCTCTCTCATCTCACAAACATCCCTCTCTCATACTTTCCCCCATTCCATACGACTCCGTCATACACTTTCCCATCATGAACGCGGCCGTCACCCAACAGCAGCAGCAGCAGCAGCAGCAGCATCGCCTCGCCTCGCCTTGCCTCGCTTCTAACACAAGAGGCATCAGTAACCCGATATTTACATCCTCGAACCTAACTTTCTAATCCGAGTCAGATAGTGCTTTACCTCCTGGACTATCCAAGACATACGTCTAGATCTCATCTCTCCAGCAAGGGGTCGTGTATGTCAAGCGAGCCGTCTGATCAGCCATGGGAGACGCGTGATACATTTTAGTGGCAAATGATAAAGCTGTTGTCGTGCTCAGCTCTTGCTTGTCTTCTTCCTGCAGCGGAGAGACGGGTCTTTTTGGCCACCGGCGCGCCATGATACCTACTGGTGGGCGACTTCGTACGTTTATCAGGGACGCCTTCTCGCGTTATCAGTAGCTACCCTTAAGGTCAGATCTTGCGACCACTGTTATCTCCGACTGCAAACGACTGAGTACCCCGAGGTCCGTAAAGATAATTCTACCTGATGTAGTGGGCTGCAGGTGTCCATCATTGTGTGCACAGCGCCTTGGGGAATACCCTGGATGGGCCGGGCCCTCAGAGTGTATGGTGCGGGAGAAGGAAGACCCATCATCCTAAGCCCACATCTGTCTTTATCATTTACGCTTTGTTCCCTTAATCTCTCCACCCCCTCTCCCTCTCTACCTGTGTGGCAGACCTAACTCTAACCCGTCTATCTGGCCTCATAACCGCCCGTCTGGTCATACTAATGTTTATCTGGCATCACGACCGTTTCCCTGGCCTCACCACAGTCTGTCTAGCCTCACGACCGTCTGGTTAGCCTCATGACAACCTGTCTAGCCTCATGACCGTCTGGTTGGCCTCACGACCACCTGTCTGACCTCACGACTGTCTGTCTGGCCTCATGACCGTCTGTCTAACCTCTCATCCGTCTGTCTGGTCTATCAACCGTCTCTCCTCTCGACTGTCTGTCTGGCCTTGCATCTGTCTGGTCTCCTAACTGCACCTAACCCATTCTACTACCACACACTCCTCTACCGCTCGTCTGTGTTTCATTGTCAGTGAACATCTTCATCAGGAGTCTTCCCCTACCACTCGACGACCCTCACAACACTACCCTATGACCCCTACAAAACCACTTCCCCACGACTCCCTCCACGCTACAACCCCACGCCGCTCCCCCTCTCCTCCGCCCCACATTACCCTGCCCTAGCATGCCCTCTGCCACTACTGATCCTGTTGTGCTGACCTTCCCACGCCCCCTCCCCCTCCCTAGGGGCGCACACACACACACACACACACACACATTCCTGGTGCACTCAAGTGTGTCAGCAGCTGGCGAGCAGGCAGGCAGGCAGGACCAGATCAGCCAGCAGGCAGAGAGACAAGGAGAACCAGGCCATTCAGCTGGCGAGACCAGGTCACCCCAGCAGGAAGGAAAGATCAGCAGGCAGTGAGGGGGGAAGAGGGTAAGTAGAACAAGGCCATTCAGCAGGCAGGACCAAAGTCAGCCAGCTAGAAGGAAAGACCGGAAGGCGCTGAGCAGGTAGGCACGTGAGTAAGACCAGGCCAGCCTGCAAGCAGGTAGGTAGGTTGGAACAGGCCAACTAGCGGGTAGGACCAGACCAGCCTGAAAGCAGGTAGGTAGGCTGGAACAGACCAGTCAACAGGCAGGAAACAGTCCAACCAGCAGGTAGGACCAGGCCTGGCAGCAGGCAGGCAGGCAGAAGTAGGCCAACCTTGAGATAGGAGTGAGCACGACTTACGCCCACGAGAACCCTGCCACATACGGAAGTGATGGTGATGGAAGACCACTGGCAATGGTGGGGCGAGGGGCAAGCAAAAGCAGAAGGAGCAAATGCAAAAGGGCGAGGAATACGAAAAAAGAATATGAGGGAGAAAGGTGAAATGGAGAGAAAAATAAATGTGAATAAGGTGGAAGGGGAGGAAGATGAGACAGAAGGGAGATGAAAGTAAATGGGAGGAAGAGGGTCAGGATGAGGTAATGAGGAAAAATGCTGAAAGAAGAGAAAGGCGGGAGGAGAGGGAAGCCAAGCCAGGGCACGTGAAAAGTGCCGGCCGCACCACCGCTACTACCTAGAAGATGAACTGGTACTCCAGAGCTGAGGGAATCCATGGGCATGGCGGAGAGGATTGGGCAGCTGTGGGGGCCCGAGCAAGGTGCACCAAGCCTGGGCAGGAACTAAGCTGGGGCATAAAGCGTATAAAGAGAGAGAGAGAGAGAGAGAAAGAGAGAGACACATGCTTTGAAAACTCTACACTCGCTTGGGTAACAATTCTTTCACAACCAGGTGAGGTTCAGCCGTAGACAGCTTCAATATATAATGTTACCATATCTCAGCAGAAATGAGAATATCTTAAGGAACTGATAAGATGTGAGAGAAAAGAAAAGAGGACAATCTCTTTTGAGGAACACCTGAGGCAAAATAAAACGAATTTGTGAACGGAAAAATAAAACGAATCGTCACAAAGCGATCAGTAAAAATTCAGCTGATACCCGGCGCTACACACCCTCTCCCGCCCGCGCCAGTCGCGATCACCATGAGACAATTCAGTTCAGTGTCATCGTTTTATTTACCGCCACACCTGATATGGTGAGGACGAGACGCTATCACGGGAGACACCCACTCCTTAACATTTCTCGAACGCTCCACAACCTCTCACGCGAATTTACTCGTTCTTCACTTTGAAACTAAATTTCCTTCCTCTATTCAGTATCTATTGTGTGTATGGGAAATGCCAATATATCAAGGATTAAATACTCTGATAAAAATAGGGGTAGTGGAGGTGCAAGTGATAGTGGCGCAGGTGTGGTAGTGGTAGTGAGGGTGAGTAGAAGTGGCGGTGGTGGTAACAGTGAGTGTTTCTGCTGCTGGTTTATATAGGAAGTGGTGCTCTTGCTGTGGTAGTTGTTGTAGGTGGTAGCAGTGTGGTTGACAGTGGTGCTGGTGGGGGTTCAAGGAGGAGGTGGTGGTAGTGAGAGTCACTGCTGGCGACTAAGGTGGTGAAAGTAGCAATGCTGGTGGGAGTGGAAAAAAATGTGTGTGTGGTGGTCGTGTTGATGGTGTCATCACTGTGATAGGACAACGTATCGTGTCTACACATCAGGTCAGGGGTCGGAGTGGGGGGTGTGGGGAGGTGTCACTGCGATTAAGGAAAAGCGAGAAAGAATGGAACACTGGAAGTGGTAGCGAGAAAGAATGGAACACTGGAAGTGGTTCGTGATAAGCATGTTGGGGAGAGGAGGCCCGGGCGGACGGACGGCGCTGCGCTGGAGACGGGCATCTGAGTTGCCTTCCCATCTCTTCCACGATGACTGAGCCCAACATACACACAAGGAAACCAAGACAAAGAAAAGGCTGTGCAGGTTATAAAAGGCTAAGAAATACTTTCCACTGTCAGCTGACCCGCATATTTGGCTAGTGAAAAAAAAAATCATGAGCTTTACGTACGGAGAACAAGTGAAGCACTGAACAAAAATGGAAGGATTCATGAATGAACTTGACAGTACGTTGCTGTCTAACTGGTTAATTCAACCAGTGATATGATGTTGAATAAACAGTGAGCAAATTGGTGAGTGATATTTACTGCCCCTGGATACTGTTTCGCACGATTTACATGGTACCGGTAGGTAAAAAAGTATGAATAGCGCGATTGAGATCTCCTTTCGTAGCCAGTTAACTTAAGCGTTTAAGGAAGAATATTTCGATCCCGCGCTCTACGGAATCATAACCAGAATAACTGTTCCCTTGGAGATACAGGAGGTAGTGTGTGTGTGTGTGTGTGTGTGTCGTAGCATCCAGGGTTGAATTAGAGTCCACCGTGAACACGAACCGTTCAAGGGCAGCTTGAGGAATCTGAAATTCCGAGCTAGGCTTATCAACACCCAACATCGTCATGATGACGGAGTCTTAACACAGGAGTGGCATGGCTGTAATGTAAGGTCAGGATTTGCGGAGGATGAAGGTAACGGCTGCGACTGAGATTAACGAGTCTGCCACAAGTGAACATTTAAGGACTGTGTTATACACCCAGATTTTAATTAACAAGTAAGGGGGATCGAGGCAAATATTTTCC
>JAUUDW010642342.1:0-10885 GCA_032361385.1 Panulirus guttatus
AATGGAAAACTTATGGAAACCATCATTTGGAGAGAAAACTGTAAACCACTTAGAGGACCATCACTTAATAAACAATTCTTAGCCTGGTTTTTGATGAAAATGGTCATGTCTGATAAATCTGATTCATTTCTTTTATAATATACTCAAAATATTATGATGAAATAAGTTGATGTCCTCTATTCAAATCTTAAAAAAGCATTCAATAAAATTCCACATCAGAAGTAATTACCAAAGTTAAGTCACATGTTGTAGATGATGAACTTTGATGGTTTGGAAATTGGTTGACTGGTTGTAAAGAAAGGGTAGTGATTAGTGGTTAAGCCTCAGAAAGGTTAGACAAAAGTGGTGTGCCACAGGGATCAGTCTTGGGACCATATCTTTTTCTCATACACAGTGTATACATGATTTTGATAATGGGCTGCACTGTAACATATTGAATTTAACAGATGATATTAAGCTGGGTAATAAATATATAACTGGAATTGAACGAACATGTACAGCTTCAAACTGACAGACAAACTGACGGAGTGGGCTTACACATGGGAAATGAATTTCTTTATTGATAAATGCAAAGTTTTTTTTATATCAATAGTGGTAATGAGAAGACAAGGTATACTATGAATTCTGCTGAGCAACAAAAGGTATATGAGGCAATTTCTGGGTGTAATAATCTCTGGTAAGCTTTACACAGAAGCAGTAAAAATGGCTAACAAAATTCTTGGATACATAAAAAGGGCCATTGAATTTAAGTCAAGGGAAATCATCCTCACTTTTTAAAACTCATTGGTACATTCCCTCCTTGAATATTATGCACCTGAAGAAAGACGCAGACAGAATATAGAGAGTACTGTGCTGAGCTACCACGATGATTCCCACAAGAGCCAACTAAATGACTTAAATTCATTTAGCTTGGAAAAGAGAAGTTTAGAGGTATTCTAATAGGGGTTTTCAAAATCATCAAAGGCTTTGATAATACTGATCAAAGAACCTACTGTAGCTTGATTAACCTGATTTGACTCATAGAAATGGACTTGTGGACAAATCTTTTACCTGAAATGAGGTAAGGTACTTCCTCTTCAATTGGATTATTAACATATGGAATGAGTTATTAATCAGAGTGATGAAAATAAGAAACATAGATAGATTTAAGAACACACTTGATAAATATTAGATTTTAAGTCCATGACTGACACTGTTTGCACCTTCCTAGTTGCATGAAAAGTTTGCCGATTTCTCTCTTTGAAACATCTGTATGCCTTTCTACTCTTTTCACACTAATCTCTGACTTTCTGACATTTTCCAGTAATGCAAACAGCCTTGAACAGACCCAGTGGTCTACCACTGTGTGAATTATTTTGTATTCCTTTATATTCCTTTGTATTGGGGTATATGTGGATCAGATCTGGACAGCAGACGTGGCGGGGCAGAGGTGTGGACGGTAGGGCCCATTGACAGGGAGGAGCACCGTCAGCTGATGGCTGAGGTGGTGGTGGCAGATGCTGGTGGGCTGGCTGCCACACAACCTGTCACTATCATTATTGATGACATCAATGACAACCCCATGAAACCTGCTACCAAGACCATCTACCTCTGGAAGACCCAGGTTAGTTATGAATTATTCACTACAGATACCTTACTCTCCCTAGGTACATTTTATATATTCAGTATATTAAGCCAGTTCACAAATGGCTGTAATGAATTATATGATATTTTGGGGAAAAAAGTATCACCAGTATGAAAACAATATTGACCTCTGTAAATCTACAGCAAATTGTGACCAATTCTTCTCTGAATATTTTGTGATACTGAAGAACCATGTATCTTTTGTAAAAGAGAAACATACAAGGAATTATAAAGTATTTACTTTAAAGAGATAAGGTCAAGCCAGGATAGAGAAGCTGACTGGATTGGATTGGTACCTTAGAAAATGTAACCTAAACTTACCTAAGAGCAACATGTATTGAAAAATTGCATCCATATTCCTACTCTATTAAGATGTTTATACCCCAGTGAGTACCTTTCTGAACTGTATGAGGATGGAGCTCTACACTCTCTTAGACTTTCTCTCCTTTGATACAACAGTTCAAACTTCTGTTTGCTGTCCACATTCACAGTTTCTTTGCTAGGTTTATTTCATTCATCCACCACTTTTTTTAATTTCATTCATCCACCATCTTTATGTCATAAAAGTGCTTTTTACACTTTTCTGTCAACTTTCTCGCTTAATTTCATGGTATGGCCTTTGGCTGTTTCATCATGTTTTCTTTTAAAGAACTGGTCCCAGCTGTTATTAAACTTGTTCAGAAACTTAGGGGCTGTAATTATGACACCCCTTACTCTTCTTTTTCCCATGATGGATGGCTTTAAGGCCTAATCTTTCCCTGTAACTCAGCTCTCTTATTCTGATACCATGTATGTTTCCCTCCTCTGGTCTCTATTAGATTTTTGTCCTTCTTCAGATGTGGTGAACATACTTGTTAAGCATATTGTAATTTTGTCCTTATGTAGGATGTGTATGTATAATTACCAATTTGTAGACTATAGAGAAGAAAATTTGCATTCATAGAGTCCCATACCTCAAACCTTCTGTACTGTTATATAACTCCAAAACATTCTAATGCTTTCAGCAATAAACATGTTCCATTCACTTGCCACTCTTTTACTAAAGAAGAATTCATTCACATCTGCTTGGTTTCTTGAACTTTCTTGTGCATGTATATGTGTTGATCATGTACTGAAACCAGAGCATCCATACCCATTGTTTTGCTTCCCCTGGCTAACATGTACAAACTGTTCTTTGGAACATAGTAAATATGATAGTGGATTAACAGTTATAAATCATTCTGGTCCCCACTGATGTACCTAGGACTAGATGTTTCATCTTCACCTTACATAATAACTGAAAATGGTGCCAGATGATTCAGAAAATTACAAGCATATTTGAGTCCCTAATTAGTTGTGTGATGACTTGAACAGGGTGGGGGTGTAGATGCTGCCATTGGTAGAGTGTATGTGGAGGACCCAGATGACTGGGATTTACAGGACAAAACTTTCATGTGGTCAGGACCTCCCCATCCACTCTTCACCCTTCAACCTAGCACTGGTGATATATTTGCCTCCAACCAAGTCAGAGAGGGAAGGTAAGACTGCTGCAATACATAACATATATTCAGTAGGAACTACAAGTATATTAACAGGTATGGTTAATATCATTGCATTAAGAAAAGAATAACAATGAAAAATTACACGTGTTGAGCCTTTGTTGTAAAACTTTGCAGAAACCTAGGACTTCAATCACAGTATTTGCAAAACCAATACAAGATCAGTGGTATCAGTAAGATTTAGAATCTATATTGCATTGGATGTAAGATACCATTACCCCAACAGCCTCCTTGTTTCATCACTTGCTTCATACATAAGCAGACAGCATTATCAGCAGCAAGCCTGTGGATGGTGATTATGATTTGATACTAAATTCTTATTAGATTTAAAGGTCTTGGATGAGAACCAGAACCTTGATTCAAGAAGAGTTTCTGGATGGCACTGTCCATTTTGTTTTTAGAGGCACTAAAAATATTCAGTTCCAGCATAAGTACATTATCTTGGTAGTGTGATTCATTGCAGTGGTAAGTTAAGTATGGAGGTCAGAGGCACCTGAATCTGTTGTGTTGCAATAGTCTTTCTCAGCCAGATTATTTGGAGTTTCAAGCTTCCTTGCACAAATGAAGTCTTTGTCTTCAGAAAATTGGTTATCCCTGTGTTAATCAATAAGTGTGAAACAGTGCTTAATTGAGGACAGTATTAATGTCCAGTAACAATGAATAAACTTGAATATAGAATAGCACCAGAGGGACCATCAAGCCAAAGATTATGTTGTGATATTTCATTGAAGCTTATTATCTGTTTGATCTGAGTATATACACCATAGCATTCTAGGCATGTGGCATACATCCCAGTTCATTACAGAGGATGAACCTTATCTGCCTGAAATAAGTACACACTATGGCATTCTCAGCATGTGGCTCTTTTCTTAATTAATCCTTAAGAATGGCCAAAGACTTCAATCTTTCCTTTCAAGAATCACTAAAGCCTAGACAGGAGGTTGCTAGGAGGCTTGCTTGGAAAAACCATTGGCTCTGGAGCAAGAAAAAATGATATGACTCACTCCTTCAGGGCTTATTCCCATACTTGACAAGACAATTGAATAATAGCATGCTGTTAATTCTGCAACCATACAGCAATATCACTGGTTTGACCAATATCTCCATTCTCTTAACACCAGTTAGATGGTACCTTTTCAATCTGTATTGGATGAAGTATTTAGATAACCACTATGCATGTGAAAAAACATACCTGTATTATCTTTAAAATAAATATATGGAAAAATAATTAATTATTTTACTGCAATGATAAATGTTGCCATTGAGTAAGGTAGCTGCGAGAAACATAATCACTTATTACAAGTTATGATGAACCTACATTAACGCATACTTTGTTTGTTTAATTGTTTTGTGTTTTTACACAGCCATCATCACAACAAACAGCAATTGACTTTTAAAGGCATTTCAAATTTGTTATAGTCCTGAGTTCATGTTTATATTGTAACTGATTGACTTCTCTAGCCATTTATCTCATGCTTCCTTACTGAAGACTTTACCTTTTTGAATCTGAGAACAGTTTTCATTTGAACTTCCTGACATTACCATTTATCTCCCTCCTTATGGTCATCAATAGAATTTAGCAGCATTTGAACATAACCCAATTATTTCCTTGTTCTTCTGATATGGCTGAGATGTGTGATACTCCTTTTTTCTGATGGGGTCATAATAGGTATGACCTGCACTTCAGCGTGTCTGACAGAGTGTGGGATCAGTATGTGGAAGCCAAAGTGACTGTAAGTGTGAAGTACCTGTCACCTGAAGCCTTGGCCCATGCCATTCCTCTCACCTTAACTCCAACTACACCAGCAGCACTTGCCAGTGGATGGACACCTGCGGTAATGCTGCTGTCCGAACTGTTTTGATATTGGTGGTGGGTAGTAAATATAATTTACTTTTTTTTTACATGAGTATGTACACACCTCAGGCAGTTGATATCAGTGTTGGGTAGGTGACAACTGCAAACCCACTTCCTCTTTCATGCTGTTCATATTGGTGCAGATTGATAGTTATATGTTTTTTCACATTTATCTGAAAACCTTCTTTTACGCATATATTTAAGAAAATTTGATACAAACGAAAGAAGAAACTTCTAAATTCACTTGAATCATGAATAACTCTAAAGTAAAGTAGAGTGATCCTTCAAAGCTGTTTTCATGGATGTTTATTGTTACTAGCAAACTTCATGTCAAAGCATTATAACTTACTCACATCCTGCAGATGTACTGTACTTTACTTCAAAATACCTTTTAAGGTATCTTTGTTCCCTGTCAGTATTAAGGTATCATGTATGTCACAATGATCTAGTTAGGAGCTGCAGATCTTTAGATAACTTCACAAAATAGTCAGTTGGACAAAAATGCTCCATTTGTGTGTATCCAATGTGTCACTTTTGCACCCTGCACAGTACTCTTGTACACTAGTGTAGAATATCTTGTAGCATGGTGGTGGCGGCCTGGGCACCCTGACAGAGGCTGTGATGCAGGTCTTAGGGAGGCCAGCTGAGGCTGTGGAGATCATCAGTGTGTATGGCCTCCCTACCCCCAACACCACCTCTGTCCCCACCTTCTCCAGGACCTCCTCACCTGACTCCATCCTCGCTGTCGAAGCCTCACCAGCTGCACCATCCCTCACATGTGTGTGGCTGAGTGTGAAGCAAATGGGTGGGGGTTTCATGGACCCAGTCAAATTGTATGGCCTGCTAGCAATCCATTTGCACCAAGTGAGTACTAGACAGGATTGTCACTAAGTCCTTACTGGATCCTTATTTCTGAATATCAGACATCATGCTCTCATTGTTGAGCTCATTTACACTATTTGTCCTGACACATTCACAGGTCTAGGGTAAATATTTTTGTTCTGATATTCATAGGATTCCTTTAACCACTGAAAAGAAAACTGTATAAGCATCCTCTTATCAGGCTCCCTTTTCATAGTATGGCACCTTTTAGGAGGGGTTAGCTGGGTCTGAAGTTATATCTTAACAGAGAAACCAGTTGTATTAATTGGGAACATGACCCTCTTTGTAACATTTTCAGTGTTAGGGCTGTACCTGGATATCACTGGCAGCTCTCCCAACACAGCAGAAAACAAGAAAAAATCTTGCCTTATTATTTTTTTGTTTGTTCTTTTTAGACACATCTTGCAAGTAACTAGCATTCATTTACCTTTGTACTGAATCAGAAAAACTTTTGAAACTCATTATTTGTTTAATGATAATGCCCCAGTCCTGCTCAAAACCCTGGATGATGTTTAATGAAAACTTATCAAAAATGTGATGATAATAACTTAAGGGGTGTTGGAATGGGATAAAGTAGACAAAGGATCACATGGGAAGAGGGACGGACACTGGGGTTGTCTATGTCACCCCACAAATTATCTGATTAACAACTGTTGCCAGGTCAAAGGTAATACAGACTTCACATAGCCCTTCAGAGCCCTAGGGATTTTTTTTGGCTGAAAGCAGAAGAGGGTTTGCACTCAAAATCTACCTCAGCACTTCCTCCCACAGAAAACATCAAGCACTCTTTGGCTGTTTTTAACCCTGGAGCTGTCTTTTTTTCCTTGCTAATCAATGTCCTGTCTTGCATTCTCTCTCAAATGAGCCAGTCTCTTCCCTATTAAACACTTACTGAGATGTGTAACCTCTTTCTTCAATAATTTTCTTTAAATATGTCAACTATAGTTAAAAGTTTCTTGTCATCATCAAACCTTCTAAGCATTTCTGATTTCACAATCATGATAGCCTTACATCCTTTACTCTTCTGATTACCTTCAGCATTTCTTGCAGACATACTTAAATAGCTACACTTGCTTTGGAGGCATTAAGTATTGGGGAAGAAGGTGCTTTACACAAACTATGGCATGCATCAGGCATTCTCTTGTTTACACACAAGCAGACTGCCTATGGGTGGGATATGAACTGAAACATATTTTGCCATGAAAATTTACCATGACATCATTAGAATACGCAAGATAAGTACACTTTATTGTTAAAGGAAAATATTATACCTTAAAAATGTAAAGGTAAAAAAGCATTCTTTTTTCAAATCTGTTTCAAGTATGAAGCTCATGTGTTGCATGTCGAGACTGTACCCTATTTTTAGGCGTCTCAAATGCAAAATGTTTCAAGTTGAACCAGTGAAAGTTTGGGGACAGGTGTTTATGAATATACTTTAGTGCTAATATTAAGGGCATACAATAAGTTTTTCATACTCATAAGTTCTATATATTTTGATGATTTCTAAACTGATACTGGAGTGTATTTGCAAGGGAAGTCATTCTTAAAAGACTGCACATTAATTTACATTTTGTGAAAGCAATAAAGAAATTATTGCAATTTTCATGATTTGGATTATCAATATAGCAACTGTTATCTGGGTTTTTAGATAAATGTCTATCTCTCTCTATCTTTGAACATCTGTTCCAACTGAAACTCCCTCAAGAGGGTAACCAAGGCAATAGTCTCTCCATAACTAGAGAACTCCAGTGTCACTTCTTAGCCTTTAGTGCCTCACCCTTAACAGGCTACTGACAGAAAGCAACTCTAATGCAGTGTTGGCAGAGGCTTCTCCCTAATGTTCCTACTGACTACTTCTACCTATAACCTACTACCTCTGCTTAATGGTTCTACCAAATGCTCCTGCCTAGATCTTCTTACCTACTACTTCTACCATTTTGCTAAAAGGCAGGGCTAGCATGTAGTACTCACCACAGGAAAATTCACAGTTACAAAGAATGATTTGTGTGAGTTCAGTGTTTTTGAGTGTTATGTATGACAAGGAGAGATTGTAGGTTTGTGGACAGAATGCCAGTAGTCCATGTGTGGGCGAGGCAGAAAGAAATGACAGCTACCTGGAGTCCAACTTGACAACCAATGAAGTGTTGGCTCACTACGCAGATGTCAACAAACGTCACCATGGAGAAATAGTTTTTGGTTCTTAGAATGATTTGTCTAAACAACTTCTCCATATAATACATTTCATACCTCAGGAACTCAAACAATATCAGCATCACAATGACCAGTAATAAAACAACTTAAAAATGTCTCATTCTATCTACCAGCTGATGCTCTTCCTATCACTTTTCTTCCCAAGAGCACATCTCTCCTAGGCACTTTCCAGTAATAATCGTACAGTTTCATGCTGATTATATGCAGTATTATAATGTAAGAATGTGGGTTGTATGAACACCATAAGTCATATGTGTCAGACTGGCTGTCATGGTGGACATGGCACTCACTATCGAAGTCACTCACCAAAGCAATCATCAGCTACTGCTGTGCATGGTTTTAAAAACATTTTTCAGTGGTTAAGCTATTCACATCATTTTTGTATGGACATCATATAAATGCAACATTGAGTAATGAAGCACCTGATGGTAGCACAAAGACATACAGGAATGAGCATGGTCTAGAAAACAGACAGAGGAAACAGTGGTGAACATCCACATGTTATTAGTGAGATATTAGCACACTATTACCAGAATGAGTGCTGCTCTTATCTCTATCGCTCACTTGACTTTTCTACTGGAAGAAACAGGATTTTTCACATTCAGAATTAATCTTATGAATAACAAATTATGTAGGTTTATCATATAATTCTATCCCTGGTGATAGCAGAAAAAGAATGCTGCCCATGTATCCTCTGCATGTCATAGAAAGTGACTAAGAAGAGCGAGAGCAGGGAGTTGGAAATCTTTCACTCCTTTATTACTTGCCAAATGAAGGACCTGAGGAAGGAACCGAGGCTTTAAGGCTCAGTATCTTTTCTTGACACTACCTCTTTTATGTGGTAAATAGCAGTCCTGTCTCAAAGAAAGAGGAAAGATAATCTTATCTAATGTATCTGCATATTCATTTACTTATATCTAATGTATCTGCATATTCATTTACTTATATAATGATTTTATCTTATTTACAGAACATTTCATCGATATCCATATAAGGCAACATTCAAAAGACACTTGCTCTTGTAGGGTATCTTTCCCCAAACCACATCTGTTACTGATCATCTCAGTGTATAATTATAATGAGGATGAAGAGCAATGCCATGTATTTTTCAAATGTGGAATTAAAATCACAATAAAGAGGAAAATATGGATAGCCATAATAAGTACTTAGGGAAGTTGAAAAAAATGAAGAAAATTGGGAATAAATGATAATTAGCAACATCTTAAGAAGTCTGGACTTAGAAAATGAGAGAGATATCTAAGTGGGCTGCACTGTTATAGCAGCCACAGAGAAGAACTGTTGGAAAAAGAAAAAATGTTTTTGGTTTTTCTTTCACATTAGTGCTTCCTTGGCTGATCTATGCAGAGTGAGTGCATATGGTAAGTTTCAAAAAGGCACACTTGGTCAAATTCAAGAGAATGTATAATTTACTTATCATTACACATGTCAGATTGCAAATGCATATCAAATTCTTTTTCATAATTTACTTCTGTACATTTCTTCAGCTTGAGAAGGTTATGAACTTGCGGGTTGCACTTGAGGACATACATACCCTGAAGGGGAAAGCTGAGGAATTGGTAGCTATCTCCTCTGAACCAGACACTGCATTCCCACATAACCCTTCATCGGTTGCATCCCTGGCTTCTGCAGCACTCCCACTGCAGGTAAATTTTCCCCTTTGTCTTTTCTACGGTTGGATTATCTGTGTGGCCTTCTCGACACACTGACCCTCTTAACGGCTTTGTCTCCATAAAGGGTTTTTACAGTACCTCTCTAGAGATATTCCTCTTTTAAAGCCTTTTGTAGAGGGAGAGTTTTTAGGCTTCCCTACACTGGCATAGACTCTTACTGGCTCTCTATATAAGACAGTAATCTCCATGGCCTTCAAACCATGGCAGAACTCATTATAGCCACCTTTTCAAAAATGTGTGGTTAAATCATCACTCTTTTGGCAACATCACCAGGTTGGGCTTCATTATAGCTGTTTAACAGACAGTTACCTTCTTTGTTCCCCATCTGCAAATGCCTATCAGTTAATATGTAATCCAATAATGCCCACTGACCATCTCTCCTATCCACATACATATACTTGTGCATATCCCTCTTTATAACCAGGTATTCCTAATCACCAGTCCTTTATCAACACACAACTCCAGAAGCTGTTCACCATTTCCATTCATAACACTGACTACCCCATGCCCCCATTTATACCATTATCAGCCACATGACTCACCTTTGCATTTAAATCACCCATCACTAATACCAGGTCTCCCATCAAAACTGCTGACACGCTCACTCACCTGCTCCCAAAAGACTTGCCTCTCATGATCTTTCTTCTCATGGCCAAGTACATAAGCATCAATAATCACCCACCTCTAACCATCCACTTTCATTTTTACCCACGTCAGTCTAGAATTTACTTCCTTTTACTCTAATATACACTTCCACAACTCCTGCTTCAAGAGTTGTGCTATCCCTCCATAGCTCTCATCCTCTTACCAACCCCAGACTTTACTTCCAAGACATTTTCAAACCAATCTTCCCGTTTACCCTTTAGCTTTGTTTCACTCAGAGCCAGAACATCCAGGTTTCTTTTCTCACCCTTGAGCTTTGTTTCACTCAGATCCAGGTTTCTTTCCTCAAATATACTACCTATCTCTCCTCTTTTCTCATCCTGCTTAAATCCACACACATTCAGGTATCCCAGCCTAAGCCTTCAAGGAGGACAAGCACTCCCTGCTTGGCTCCTCTATTCCTTCTTTTAGAAAATTAAATA